>QLOZ01002772.1:0-27773 GCA_003314065.1 Lactarius sp. MG50 | reverse complement strand
GAACGCGAGCTCGCTTTGAGCCACGGTCCCTCGTAACCGTGACAGCGTCGCTGATGCGGTTGCTACTGCCGCCGATGTGGTCGCTGTTGCGTCGCCGCCGTCGCTGCGGTCGATTGCAGCTGCATCGCCGCCGTCGCTGCCATCGATGAAGCCGCGTCGCCGCTGTCGTTGCTGCCGCGTCGCCCTCGTTGATGCGGCTGCGTCGCCGGTCGATGCAGCCGAGTCGCAGTTGTCAATGCAGCTGCGTCGCCGTCGCCACAGCCCCATCGCCGCCGCTGCCGTCGCTCCAGCCCTCGTTGTTGCCGTTGTTACAGGAGAAACAGAGGCCCGGGAGGGCGAGAAGTAGTGATCCCTAGAGATACAATATGTCAGAGATATCAAAAAAAAGTCAAACAAACCTGTAGACTCGAGAGGCATTCGCCTCTAGAGCCGTTCTTGCCTGTTGTCGCCCCGTCGGCCATCGTTGTCGCTGCCCGCGTCGGCGTTGAGGACCAGGTGGTGGTGGTGGTGGTTGACGTGGCAGGCATTGCCGGTTCAAACCGGTTATTACCGGTTTTGGCCGGTTTATACTATACATAGAAATTGAGTGAACCGCGGACCGGAAACTACCCCAAATTGGGCAAACCGTGACCAGCGGTCCGGTTCACATCGGTTCAAAGTCCGGTCCGGTACCGGTTATTTTCTGGTCCTATGGACCAGACCTTTAAACACTATATGTAAAATCTGGCGGACGTCCGCTGGGACATCTTGAATGATATAATGTCAATGTATTATCTATGCTTCTATCGGATATTTGGACTGAAGGGGCTCCTAGAAGACAGTGCCAGCCAAGTCCCGATGGCTCCCCAGTCAGATCTGATGTCCCAGCTACATTCTATGAATGCCACCGACCACAACAATGTGTTTGACCAGATTATAGAGGAGGATTTGGATTTTTAAAGCGGCTTGACCCGTCAGCCTGGGATCAAGCCTTGTATCTTTGTACCATGTATGTCTTGAACTGAAATAGTGTCAATGTCAGATTTACACTTGCAAACATACATGGGAAGGCTGAAGAAAGCGCGCTAGTGGACAGCAGTGTGACCGACAACTTTATCAATTGGAAAGCTGCCCAAAGACTCAAGCTAACCCCCCATCTCCTGCCACAGCCACGTCTCCTGTACAACATCGATGGAATAGAAAATCGCAGTGGATGAATCACCACATACTTAGGGCTGTACACCGTACCCGTAGTCTTACGGTTGCACGGGTCCCGTAATACGGGTCCCGTCCCCGTTCCGTTCCCTGATCGCTACAGTGTGTATGCGGTACGGGTACGGGACTGGTGTCACCCGTCAAGGCCCATTAGTTGACGGTGGTTTACGGGCGTCATACGGGTTCTACTTAGTCTAGATTCAAATGTATAATTCATGCCAGAATGTGCCAGTGTACCATAGATCTCAATCCCAGCCAACCTAACATCAGTGCGCCTGTGGGTGACGACTCGGAGAACCAACCAGTCACAAACAACTTGCCACATTAGTCACAGTGATTGGCTGCGTCACAGTGATTGGCTGCGTCACAGTGATGGGTTACGCCGACAAACACTCAGGCTTCACTGTTCAACATCCAGTGGCGATTCTGGCCATCTAATGCAAATGATGAGTATGTCACCCTCTCTTAGTGATATGTTTAGTGAGTTCTAACTTCTTTCTCCAGGGATCCCCCAATCGTTGCTAGATTGTTACTCTCAGTCACACACCCAAACTTGAACTCGATCGGAGTCGATTGGAGTCGATCCATTGCAAAGTTGGGAGGGGGTGTTTACCATCCAGTTGGTGTGGCTTGCAGGTTTATGTAGATTAGGTGGGTCCTTTTCATATTCCAGGCTTTGCAAGCTAATTTTGCGTACAAGAATGGATTCATGTTACGAGAATATTTTATAAAAACCTCCACTGTGCTCCGAGTCATTTTCAGTCCATTCGCTCACTATGCACAAGTCATGGTGGCTGTTAGCCAAGTTCCATCTCATCGGGGAGACTCACTATTGCCTACATCACCTATTGGCACTGTAAGGGTGAGCATTACCACTGTGCTCGGAATGACTCGGAATGGGACGCTTCGGAGTGCCCGTGACACTGATCCGACCGTGACTGATCCAACTCGTCCATCCGTTCCGTGGCATGTCTCCTTCCCTGGCTCCTCAAAACTTTGTTGTGCTAATCCAGGCTATCGTGGCATCACACGCTCATGGTCAAAATGTCAAATAAGCTTTCTCTTTTCCTGCCTCTGTCTGTGTCTGTGTCTGTGTCTCTGTCATCACCCTTGGTTTCATATCGATTACGGTGAGCCCAGCCACCACCTCTGGCTTCTCTGAAAGCTTCCCCCTTTTATCGTTTGGGCCCACGCAGCGCACGCACACCTTATTGCTCTTTCTGCTCTCACCCTCACTCACATCCTGCACTCAGCATCTGACATGAGGGACCTCTCTCAAAGCCACGCGACCGCACAGCTCCCACACCGCTTTGTTACAACTCTTAGGCTTAGTTGCCACTGTTCCCTGTGTCTTGCATTGTTAGGATCTTTACTTGTGGCTCCTTCCTCTATTGTCTCAGCCCATATATACCTCTATGCTCATCATTCCCTCGTGCTTCCCCCCTCCAAAGCCCTCTGCGTGATAACCAAAGCACTCTCCTGCAAATTCCAAAGCCATCTAACTATCCAAAGCCCAGCGTCTTCACTTTGTTGGCGCTTCCATTCTCAAAGACCCCAACTGCGTGTCATGACACCCAGAGGCAGTTCAGGGAGTAAGTACAACGTTCTTCATCCACAACAATCCAATCTGAGTATTGCGGTCAGCTACCGACCAATGTGCCCTTCGATCTGATGGGACCTTAAAGGACGCTTCGGAAATTGTCTGGTATAATGACAAAGATGACAATATGCCTATCGTGTCCTCAAGTACTGCCCGGATAGGTAAATTTCCTTTTGTGTCTCTTCATCCTCACATACTAAAAGCTCTTCAGCACGCACTCAAAGAACCCGGAACACCACACGGATGCAAGAAATCATCAGAGCGGAGCAAGAATCTGATGAATCTGACTTGCGTCCATGCCCTCGCCAGAGAAAAAATCGTAAATGCAAGCGTGACATCCTATCTGACCCTGAAGATGAGCCATATACCTCAGCCGCGGCCTCAGGTTCTGATAGTGAGAGTGAGGGTAGCATCACTGAGATCACACCCGATGAGGTCTGTTTTGGTCCACCAGATCCAAGTTGTCACCTTCGTTAATACAGATTTTAGATTGCCGATATGTTGCCTTCGAAGACTAAACCGCTAAAGTCTCGAAAGTCATCAAAGGGGAAAGGTAGGGAAAAGGCGTCAACCAACAAGCCCTCCGCTATGAAAAAACCCCATCGCGAGATCATCGAGGGCCCTCCTGATGGGGGTTTGTCACAGGCCCTCCCATTACATGGCGCTTCTTCGAGTAATAGCTTTGATAGCTCAAGTTTATCTCAGAAAAAGGTATACTCATTCTCATTTGAGGTCATTCTTATCTGACTATCCCAGGGAGTCAAAAGGAATCCAATCTACCTCTTTTATGAACCTGTGGACCTTGCTGCGGATGGCAGTCCCGGTAAGCCAGGTGACAAACACTATCGATGCCGCCATGGAAACAAGAAAGTCTTGACCATCACAAAAGCGATGAACCACAATCTGAATGGTACGTTGTAACACCAAGTAGTACTTTCCTATTTTCATGATTGATAGGTCTTGTTGGTCATCTACGAAGCCATTTCAAGTCGCTTTTCAAACTCTACATGGTTCTTAAAGATCGGGAGACTCCACCAACCAACGACAAGATAGCCTTTGCCTCTGGCTGCAAGGAATTTACTGGTCAGGATCAAGCGGAATATGTCAAGGCTCTTGAGGTGAGAGCATCAACAATAGCATCAGCATTTTTAAGGCAGGAACAAGCTGCGATTGTGAGTTATACGATACTTATCTGAGTCCCCATGTATTACAATTGACATTGTTTTAGGCGCCTTTTGATTCTTCCAAATTTGAGCGTCTCCTCACCGAGTGGATCATTGCTTGTGATCAGCCATTTGACGAAGTAGAGAAGCCAGAGTTTATCTGCATGATTCAGTATGCACACCATTCCTTAACCAAGCTCAATCTGCCAAATCGACAGGGCATACGACAACGTGTGATGAAGCTGGGTGAAGAGACTATTGAGGGTACCCGAGAGATGTTTAAGGTGGGACATATTCGCTTCACTGAAACTCGTGTCTAACTATTAATTAAAGGCCTTGGAAGGGAAGGTCAGCCTCTCCCTTGACGCATGGACGTCCAGCAACAGCATTGCGTTCTTGGCAATCGTTGCTCACTACGTCACCAATGAAGGAGAATTAGGTATGTCTACGTTATATATACCTTCTTTTCTATTCAATCTGTTGACTGATGAATCCAGATGAGCTTCTTATTGATTTCCAGGAGCTGATTGGTGCTCACATGGGTGAGAACATGGCTGAGGTGGTTTGGGAAACCTTAGGACTGTATGGACTCAAGGGCAAGGTACGTTATTTGGACGTTGATTATTCTTTACTAACAAGTTATAGATTATTGCCATAACAATGGACAATGCAAGCAACAACGACACGATGATGGCTGTTTTAGAGGCTCACTGTCAAGCAGAAGGCATCGATTTTTCAGCTAGAGACTCTCGTATGCGATGCATGCCTCACACTATCCATCTCGCTGCACTCAAGGTTTGTAATTAACTCTTGTCACCTTTGCGTCATACTCTAATATGTACCAGCTTCTTGAAGCCATTGGCGTGATCTCAAAGGGGGATAGTGAGAAAAGTGCCGCTTGTGGTGGCAATTATCAAGATGAAGTTACCCTTCGGACCCATGATGGCAGTGACGCATGCCGGGACGATGAAGATTGTGAAGAAAATGTGCTTGAGGCTATTTTGAAGGTGCATCCTATGTAACCAGTGACCCATACCAATGGCTCAATGACTCACTCCTTTCCATCAGCTTCGCAAAGTCATACGAGCGATTCGCTCAAGTCCTCAGAGGCGGCAAAGCTGGCTTAAGGAGGTCCGGATGTCTCTTTCAGAAGAATTAATGGATGCTGGCAGTACTGCGTTCATGCTTATTCTAGACGTCAAGACCAGATGGTCATCAACCTACCAAATGCTTCGTAAGTGGTGTTTAGACTAAATGTACTCATCTCACATAGTTCTAGGCCGGGCATTACAACATCGTGAAGCTATCAACACCTACATCTACCGACATGAAGATTTAATCCACCATCGCCTGACTGAGGAAGATTGGAGAGCAGTTGAGATGGTAACGTGCTGGCTGAAGTCATTCCGCTCCGCTACCACTCAGATGTCTGCAACGAAGACACCTATGCTCTCCTCCACTCATGCGATCTTCCATGGACTCCAGGCCGAAATTAGGGACATTCTTCGTGAGGAGCCCCATCTATCCCCTCGACTTGTTCAAGGCCTCTCCGATGCCCATCTTAAACTCAGCGAATATTATTATAAATTTGATGAGTCACCGTTCTACCTGTGGGCCTCTCGTAAGTATCATCCTGTGGATTATTTACCTATCAGACTGAAACAATGTTTAGTTTTGGACCCTCATATCTCGTATTCAGCGCTTCTGGATGAGTTCGAAGGTGATGATGATCTTGCACCTTTCCTTGAAGCGGCAAAGAGCAAACTTCAAGTGTATTACAAGGCACACTACGCAAATAAGACAGCACCCTGCCCTTCCCCATCCAACCCATCTACTCAGACCACCTCGACTCTCAACCGCTCCCCACAAAAGAATTTCACTGCTCGATTCCGAAAACCTCGTGTGCCAATTGACGAACTTCTTGAGTTCTGGAAGCTCCCTCAAGAGGATTTCGACACGTGCAATCCAATTCAGTGGTGGTTGGGCCGTCGGACTTCTTTTCCCAACCTGTATCGGCTCGCATGTGATGTCTTGTCCATCCCAGGTGAGATTTTCTTCTTTTTTTCTTTTATTCACAGCTCATTGGCATCTCAGCTTCTGCTGTGGCCGTAGAGAGGGTTTTCTCTGGTGGTCGTGACACAATCTCACTCCGTCGTGCTAGCTTGAAGGCTGAGACTATCAGGACCCTTATGCTAGTCAAAAAGAAATTACATTTGGAACGAGAACACGCAAACAGTGTGTTGAAGGGTCAAAATAGTGTAGTATCAGTACCTTAGTTTTTAATAATGACCCATTACCCGTAAGATGGCCGTACAACCACCCGTACCGTCCCGTTTGAGTTCACAGTAAGTTGATATACGGTACGGGCTCTGAATGCATGGGCCCGTTTTGACCCGTCAAATGTACGGCCATACCCGTAAAACGGTACGGTGAACAGCCCTACACATACTGCGACCTCCTCGTCAAGCAAGGGAAGAGAGAGCAAGTTCAGCGCTTCTACCTCACCAACCTAGGGTGAGACTGAACCATCCTAGGCTTCCCTTGGCTCCATGCCTTCAACCCGACCATTGACTGGACCACCAAGGCCATTGCAGGAGAGCCCATCACCATCGCCATGACCAGCAGAAAAGCCCCTGATCAACCCAAGACCCTGCTCAGATATGCACAGATGCTTGGGCACACACTGCACGCCACTGAGTGGGAGGAAGGTGACAGCCTCATCCTCCAAATTAACCGCACTAACATAGCTCAAGAATGGGCGATCCACGCCCATAAGGAGCAAGTCGCCCCGACAGCTGCAGATGTGCCATGCGAGTATGCGCACCATTGGAGGGTCTTCTCAGAAAAGGAAGTGCAGCGCTTTTCACCAAGTAGAGAAGACGACCATGCAATCAAGCTGAAGCCAGATGCCCCCACAACCCTAGACTGCAAGGTCTACCCACTCAACCCCAGAGAAATGCTTGCCGCCGACGTGTGGATCAAGGAGCATCTTGATAAGGGCTACATCCACCTGTCCAAGTCACCCTACGCCGCCCCCTTCTTTTTCATCAAGAAGGATGGATCCCTCCGCCCTGTCCAGGATTATCGCACACTCAACAGCTGGACCATTAGGGATGTCTACCCCCTGCCAGACATCAACGTCCTCACAAGAGACCTAGAGGGACGTGCCCTGTTCACCAAGTTCAATATCTGGTGGGGATATCACAATGTGCAGATCAAGGAGGGTGACCAGTGGAAGGCTGCCTTCAAAATGCCACAAGGACTGTTTGAGCCCCGCGTCATGCTCTTCAGTCAATGCAACGCCCCCAGTACCTTCCAGTGTGTCATGGACAGACTACTACGACCACTGAAACTCAAGTACCCCAGGATGATCTTCGTATACATGGACGACATCCTCATTGCCACGCCCCTAGATCACACCCTACATAGAGAAATTGTGCACGTGCTCCTCGATCTCATGGAGGAGCACTCCTTCTTCCTCAAACCCCAGAAATGCCTCTTTGAGCAGCGAAGAGTGGAATACCTAGGCTTGATCATTGATGGCGAGTCCCTGCGCATCGAGTCCAGCAAGCTGAGAGGAATCAAGGAATGGCCACAAAAACTCACCAGTGTCAAACAGCTCAGATCGACACTAGGAGTCTTGGGCTATCAGCGCCCCTTCATTCCTGGCTTTGCCGAGATTGCTTGCCCCCTCACTGCCCTCCTGAAGAAAGGAGTCCCCTTTGTCTGGACAGACAAATGCACTGCCGCCGTAGATCGGCTAATCGAGATAGTCACCAGTGACCTGATTCTCTGGCAGCCTAGCCCTGCACGACCCTACGAACTTGAGGTCAATGCCTCCCAGAATGCAATGGCACCATTCTATACCAGCATGACCCCCAGGGGCACTGCTGACCAGTCAGGTATGATTTGAAAACCTTCACCACCACAGAACAGAACTACCCTATTTGGGATAGGGAATTCCTTGCCATCGTACGAGGCCTTGAACACTGGCACCATCTGCTCATGGGTGCCCAACACCAAGTCATGGTCATCACTGACCACAAGAACCTCCAGTACTATCATGTGCCACAGAAAATCAACAGGAGGATTGCGCACTACATCCTCACCCTTGGTGACTACGATGTCACCCTAGTCCACAAGCCAGGGGCGTCCAATAGAGCCGATGCCCTCTCCTGCCACCCAGACTTCGACGGTGCCAGCTGTTACGACCATGCTGCCTCTGGCCGCAGTGTGCACTGAACAAGCCCTTGTGCAGTCTCTGGGACTTGCAGCTAGGTACCTGACAAGACAAGGATGGAATGCAGACCTCCCTGGGAGGCCCTACGATGCTATGTGACCGAATTACTGTACGAAACTGGAACTGACACTGAACTGGACTAATTAGGAAGGAGCTCCTAGCCTCGTGCTACGAGCGCATGGTCGTGGCAGATGCATGGCACTAGCATGTGCATGCATGGCTCACATCACATCGGCACATCACAGCACGCTGAAGGCGTGTTCCCTAGGTCCTAGGGCATGGTGCAGACATGTTCCGGCGTGTGTGCAAGCCGCGCGTCATTACGATAACGGACTCTTAGATGATTGGATGCTTGGACTGACCCTTGACATCATTTCCTGCATGCGTCCATCAGATTGAACTAGAACGCTGCCGCGCCCTTATGGCGTGTGCTCTGGACCCTTATGACGACATGGGCCCTATGCCCTGACACTTACGCGTCCCTCTTGATAGGGGCCTGACCGGTTTACTATAAGTAGTATGTATCTTGGACATGTAAGACTCAGACTCGACCTCTTTGACAATTCAGCCTATCAGACCTCCTTGGAACCACTGCAGAGTGATCCCTTGGTTAGAATGAACCAGAATAGACCCCAAAGGACCACCAGTACACTCTGCTTCTTGCTCTATCCCCTTGTTTCTCCTCCCTTGTATTCAGGGAACCTTTGGCCCCTCACACCTTTGCGCTTGAGTCACCAAGCGCACCAGAATCACTTGTGCACCTGTCACTTGTGCACCACAGAAGGCCTACGTATTGAGCCTTAGCAATCAATAGGAGAATCGCCATAATGTCCATAGTACCAGTGGTACTACCCTACGAAGCAGGACTTGGGCCGAACCAAGTCACCAGATAGCACGCCGCTAAGAACGCCCAAGGCTGAGCGTAACACCAGCAGTGACAATGAAGACATCATCGTGCTCCCCGAGAAACTGTTCACTAACGCCGCCTCTATCGTAGACCTGGAGGAGTGCACCCTCGCTGCCCAGCGCAGCCACCAGGACACCCTGTCCACCTGGGCCAAGACCTTCCCCCTTGAATGCTGCCCTGGTGGGGGATGGTGGAACACCGACCACCTGGTTGTCATGGCAGACAATGACCTTAGGAAGGGAGTGATCTCCCTATACCACAACTTGGCAACGGCCGGCCACCCCAGAATTTTAAAAACCTGCTTACTCATCACCAAAGACTACTGGTGGCCAAACCTGAAAGAAACTGTCCTCGCCTACATCAAAGGGTGCACCACCTGCCAAGCCATGAAGGCCAACACGACAAAGCCACAGCCGCCCCTCATCCCCATCACAGCCAACCTGACAGCCCTGCCATTTGAGACAGTGGCCCTAGACCTCATTGTCAAGTTACCCCAGTCCAACGGCTTTGACTCCATCCTGACAGTTACAGACCACAACTGCTCAAAGGCCACCATGTTTATCCCTTGCCGAGAATCCATGACCACACCAGAAATTGCCACACTTTACACCCAGCACATCTTCCCCCATTATGGCATCCCACGAAAGATCATCAGTGATAGAGGCACGCACTTCACCTCTCACTTCCCCCGTGAGCTGTGCAAATCACTAGGCATAGAACAAAACATCAGCACCGCGTACCATCCCCAGACCGACGGCCAGTCAGAACGCACTAACCAGTGGCTGGAACAGTACCTCTGCATCTACGTCAACCACCAGCAGAACAACTGGGCCGCCCTCCTGCCTACAGCACAATACGTCCACAATGCCTGGCCCAGCAGCATCACGAAGCAAGCTCCATTCCAGCTTCTGATGGGCCACATACCATGCACCCATCAACCGCAAAGATCCGAGAAAATGCCGTCGCTTCAAGAACACCTAGACCATATCGATCAAAGCCAAAAAGCTGCCCAGACCACCATGACAAATGCGCAGTCCCTTATCAGCTCCAGGAAGGGTGTGCGATTTAAGCCATTTGCTCAAGGTCAGAAGGTCTGGCTCGAAGGAAAGCATATCCACATCACCCAGCCAAGCGCAAAACTCGCTCAAAGACGATATGGCCCCTTCACCATCACCAGAGTCATCTCCCCAGTAGTATACCAAGTCCCAATTCCCCCACAGTGGAAGCTCTGACGAGTCCACGACGTCTTCCATGCCAGCCTCCTCACCCCGTATGTAGAAATTAAAGAGCATGGCCCCAACTTCACAGAACCACCTCCAGATGTTATCAATGGAGAAGCAGAGTATGAAGTCAAGGCCATACTGGAATACTGCCAATATGGAAGAACCAAAGAGCCACAGTACCAAGTCAGATGGAAAGGGTACTCCACAGCAGAAGATACGTGGGAACCTCAGAAGAACCTGAAAAATTCCATGAACTTACTCTGACAATTCCACCAAGATAACCCCGCAGCAATAAGGAGGGCCTATATAAGACACACCTTAACTGCCCTCAAATCTTCGCCTCCCAGTTCACCTCCCAGTTCACCCCCCAGTTCCATTTCGCCACCCAGCACACCACCGCCAGCCTACTCCTCTCTTCATGTCCACCCATGGCTCGCCACAAAACCAGCAACTCGACATCCAAGAAGGTCCCAATGCCCAGGACTCATCCCTGCCATCACCAACCACCACGAAGAATGACAGCCAGTCGAGCTCCGAGGATGTCCCCTTTGCCCCCAGAGTATTCACCGTCAGAAGCACTGACAGCAGCAGCAGCGACAATGACAGCACCGGAGCTCATGGAGGAAGTAGACCGAATTCTTGACGAAGTACTCATGTCTCTAGCCTGCACTCCACCCCCAACCTCTCAGACCACCCACTTAGCTCAGACAACTTCTGCAGAGTCTGCGATGCCCCCGTCCAGATTGGCAACAGCCACACCACCTGGAGCCCCTCCCCCGTCTTGCACCTCGCTACAACCACTACCAATGCCACCACCCTTGTCTTCGACACAGCAACGTCAATCCCAAGCCCTCAGCTGCCTCAGCCAACCAACCCCCACCTTCACGCAGCACTGCCCATCAGAGCCACCATCTCTACCCTACTTCCAGCTGCCAATAATGACCTTGCCTGCGCCGTCCAGTTTCTGCCGCCGGGATCGGTCCCTGCCCCTCGCTTTGGCATCACACGTAGCTACGCAGACGTCGCCACCACCCCCTTCGGTCAAGGAAGAAGTACCAGAGCAGCTCCACACCCCCACGATAGCACCAGAGGTACAAGCCACCATCAGCAGGACAGCACGCTCAACTACTCTGGTTATCTCCTGCGATGGGATCGACTTGTCAACAATCCAGGTGAACACGACGTTATCCTTGTCCCCAATCACAACAATAGATTAGTCCTGGCGCAATACTACGCCCACTTCACCCACATCGACGAACCCCTCATACTTGGATGTTTGACCACAACGTCACCCATCTATGCTGAGCCCTTGTTCGCTAAACCCTGTCCCGATGCTCACCTTCCAGAAGTAGATGACTGGGACCTCATGGCCCTGGAAGGGAGCCACCAGCACCGACATCACATCAACTGCCTCCTTGATGGCCTCTGCGACACAGGCGTGCTCGCAGAGGTCTACCACTACCGTACCACCATCCGCCGACTCCAGTTCCAGGTGGAACAGGAGTACAATCACCTCCTCACTGTCCTGGCACGTCATGCTGAGTATTCTGCTTCCCAGCTCGCTGTGGACGCTGACCTAGTACACTGCCGCTTCAGGCTCAGAGATGAGCTGCGCAGCATAGAAATGCATCTTTTTGATGCCGCTGTCATGTCCTGCATCAGCCCAAAGCTCAACCAGATCCTCGAGCGGCCAATCCTCCCATCCATGTCATACTGGCTCCATGGCCGCCCAGCCACCCACGAGACTGACATCGTGGCCAACCTCCCTGTCCGTGTCCTTGTATGTCCCCACCTCATGACTACTCCCTTGACGCCCCCGCGCCCTCACGTGCCCCCTGTCTCCCCCACTCCCATTCTGGTCCGCCAGCGCATGGTGCGCCTCCTAAGGCGCAAGACCCCCTGTGAGCCCAAGTCCTCCCCTGATGCTAACAATGCGGGCCGCACCCTGTCAGGTGAGCCCGCCACCTCTGACTAGAACAGCATGGCAGCTGTTCCCTTAGGGGAGGGCATACTGTTACAATCTCCCTTGCAGACTTCCCAGACCGTTGACTCCTGTACATGGACTGTTTACGATACTATGCTTACCCTTCGCTTGTGACTCATAGCCTGCTTACTGTACGTGCTTACAGACTGCTGACTGATGCACAGTAATGCGCTGACTGATTATCTTGGCATCATGACTCATGCTGGTCGATCCGTGGATCGACCTGCTACTATACTTAGATCTGACTCATACTGACTCACCTTGGTACTATACTTAGCACAGAATGTTCTTGGACATTCTACTACCTTCGTTATGACTCGGTAGTAGGTGACACGTGATTCCCTGTAGGACTCCTATATAAGGAGTCCACTTTATGCAGAGTCAAGCCCTAAGCTTGACTTCTCTTTGCAATCAAGAATTAACCCTTGTCCCACTTCCCTGTCTTGCATCTTGAGCTCTGCTATCTCAAGATGCCCTCTGTGCCCTGTTGTCACCCTCGCTATCACTTGGGCCCTCTAGCTTTACTCCCACGCCCCTCTAAGTTGGCTGTAATGACTTAGCTCAGATTGCCTTAGGTCATGCGTCTCATGACTCCACAATACTCCAAAAGGAACTTAGCTTCTCTCCTCATGTCGTCGAGGTCACTGCAAGTACCTCGCTCAGATCTCGTGCCCCTCCTCGTCGCACGTGATACTTCTCGTCTAGTCTTTTAGGCTTAGTTGCACAAGTCATGCCAGAAGGCCCCTCGAGCCTTAACAGAGACACACCAATGAGACATCGGCACCACTGTTCACTAGTAAACCATTGCCCCTTCCACCAACCATCCCTGAACGAAGTCCATCCCCCACACCATCATTGATTGAAGCGGCAAGGGCAACACACCAGGAAATTCTCCGAAAGCAACGCGAATGCTATGCACAATGCAAAGCACAGCAACTGTCACGCCCACAGTCTGGGCGTACCTCCACTGGCGATGGAGGGGGCGTAGGCAACGATGGGGACTGAGGACACGAGAGCGGCAAGAGGTCTGCATACCTCTCCCTGGCTGGAGTACTCTTGTGACGTCTGATACTAAGTCCCTTTCCCTTCTTAAGCATCAAGCGTTGATACTTCTAAGGGCGTGAAGTCTGGCAATCAGCCAGAGGAGTGATGGTTCACAAGAGAGGACACAAGACCGTTCACTTAGTTGAGATTACAAGAGAACAGACTTAAGGTCTGCTCTAAGCAACGCGACGTGATATAAGTACAATCAGTGTGAGTCATAGCGAGTCATAGTGTCCCTAGGACACTACTAAGCAGTCCGAGTTGTCATGAGTCATGGTACTGTAGGGGAGTCATACAAAAGTGAGTCAGTGAGCCACTAAGGCAGCGCATGCGCAGAGGCGTGCAAATGTAGCACAAGTGGCTGCACGTTGGTCCAGGTGGTCCGTCAGACCTGGTGGTAAGTAGGTGGTACAGTAATAGAACATGAGAGCAGAGTCACGGGCCGTAGGGGCCCGGCAGTCCATAGAGTCAAGCAAATAATAGCAATGCACCTCCTTGTGAACAACAAGGAAGGACGATGCTACTGTCAGTCGAGGCACGAGATGGTAGGCATAGTAAAAAGTAAAAATTGAGCATACAAGTCCACAGAGCATGACATTCGTGAAGCTTGTTCTTATGTTATGCGTAGTCCTCATGCATATCATAGTTGGACAATAGGTCCAAGGATCAGGGGTTTAGATGAAAGAAGGAAGGGGCAATAGAGGATTCATATAGGACTAGTATTGCTTCAGAAGAACAAGCTTAAGGTCAACTATGTACTGAAGTCCTTCTTATATATGAAATACATGAGAACTAGTCACTGTAAATGATTCATGTCATGAGTTTTGAAATGCAGTCGCTATCCCTCACCCTAGTCATACAAAAGGAAGTGGAAGGAAAAGAAAATGGTAACAGATGGTGCTGGTGTGATGTACTTCATTGGCCACTCTAATGTGTCATGCCATGCATGTCACATTTTGGCCAAACCTAGAAAGGATTGTCAAACTTGTAGTCCAAGATGTATCAGCTTTTATCACATCTCAATGTTAGCCCATTCCACAGTTGACTTGACTTTTGCAGTAGAACATCCCACAATGATAGAGGCACAAAATTGACTCAAGCAGCCTTGAAGTCTGCAGCAGTCAAGGGAGACATAGGTGAGACTGATATCACTCCTCTTGCAGCTGTGAGGGGCATAGCAGAGGTGGGGGTTTGCATGGGCATCAACTTTGTCAAGGTAATATGATATGTGGTGCCACTTCAGGTGCTAGTTGAATCATTGGTTGCAAACTGAAGGTCAGGGTGCACTGATCGTGACTGTTAATTGCCATGTTTGGTGGGATAAGTTGGTGTATATTTACCTTGCTAGGTAGCCTACACACTGGCAGCCTGCACACAATCAGGCAGCATCTCTAGTGATGGGCCCAGCAGTGGTACTGTCTCAATGATGAGTCCTGCTGGCCAGGCTTTAGACTTCTTACATCTGCAAACTGTACATCTGCTGTGGAGGTCTACAGTAGACTACAGGAGCACTGTACAGTGACCCATAGTGCCATAGTGGCCATAGTGAAGGGTATGTTCTGGGCAGTGCTCCATAGTTGGGTCCTTACTATGGAGTGCTGTGGAGTACTATGAAGAACTGTGGAGTGCTGTGGAGCACTATGGAGAACTATGGAGTGCTGTGGAGCACTGTGGAGCACTATGGAGAACTATGGTGTTATGCCTGAGCGCTGGGCGTATTGTATCGGTCTATTGCTGAGTCAGGTCTTGACTCGGACACTGCGAGTCTTGGACTTGGGACCAAGCGCAGCGGCGGTCCCCTTAGGCATACAACCCAACGACAAGGGTTCACAGGGGATGGTCAAAGTCAGGCAATTGGCCTGAGGATCTGGGGGTTCACAAGATGAGAGGGAAAACTGGTTAGCCACCAAGGGCCAGAGCGAAGCTCAGTATTGGTACAAAGAGAACAAGCCTAGGGGATACAAGCTACTCTAGGCGACCTTATATAGATAGCAAGCTGCGAGAACGAGATGCCGAGTCTGGTCACATGAGTCTGTAGCGTAAGCAAGTCAAGGGTTCGAGATGGTCGTGAGGTAAGGGACAAGAGCAGAAGGGAGTCGGTAAGTAACATAGTGGGTGAAATCGTAACACTGCCCCCTTGTCAGGTCTGAAGACATCCTGGCTTCACCAGGCATCTGTCATGAGTATGTCTTTGTCAAATGTGGGTGGATGGGCATCCGACATGGAGGGGGTAACAGGGGTCCAGTGGAACTGAGCCTCAAATATGAGGCAAGCAGCGACATTTCACATGGCAAGTACGTGCACACTTTGTAGCAAGGCTGACACTTGGTGATTCAAATCATGGGAGTGATGGATGCAAAGATGGCTAGTCCTGCACAAGTTGGGAGGGTATTGTCATCACGGTGTGATCAGTTCGAGTGGAGAGGGGGAGTGTCATGTGCCTGGGCTTGGGTGTGGGACAAAAAGTGGCAGGTAGCATTTTTTGTAAGGGGACTCATCTTCCAGTACAGAGTGCATCATGGGCGCACCACCTCCAGCCCAGAGTCATGGACAGAATGGGCAGTGGTGTGATGTGATGTCACTCTGTCATGACCGGCTAATAACTTAGCTGGTCTCACTACATTACCTCCCCCCTCTTACTATGCGCTTCCCCTTGGGACTGCTCAGTGTGGTTACAATACAGAGATGACTCAGAATCACGGGCTCCATGTGGGGCCCTCATGTAGTATAAAAGAGAAGCCAAACTGGGGACTTACTCCTCAGTTTTCAGCTTAGTTCAATCCAAGCACTGTACATGAGACTTGAAAATTGACACTTGACTCTTTGCGCTCTCTTGAGTGATCTAAGATCAATCTTGTCTTATCTTCTTCAAGCTCTGTACTGAGTCGTCACTCAGTACCCTAGGAAGTCTGCGATCTTATCTCCTTCAAGATCAATCTTATCTCCCTCAAAAGCATGATACTTGTCTTCACCATAGTCCTTTATCTAGGACTAGCTTGGGTTATCTTATCTTGAGTTATCAAACTCGACTTAGACAAATCCAAGACGAAGTCAGCTTGACCTTGCAGAGCCCATCCAGCTTTAAGGCCCCAGTGTGCCTTAACAGGGAGCGTGTCATCGTGTTACCAATTTTTCCCGCTCTCTTACCACTTACCTACTTCCCTGTACAATAAGGTGAGGGTTAGCGACTCGTGACGTGTACTGAGTTAGGTAGCTGAGTCCCACGTGTACGATTACTTATAAGAGGCTGATGTGGCCGTATGAGACTCTAAGCTAGTTCTTCTGTACCAATACTAGCCACCCCCCGATTCCCGCTCACACTTGTGAATCACCTGATCCTCAGGTGTATTGCTTGACATCGAACTTATCTTAGTCTGAAGACTTCATCAGTCTGTGCGAGACTAAGCGATACGCGAGGCTACGCATAACACATCAACAGGGATAGGGGATCTGAGGAGGACATAAGTGGGTTGCGACTGGGGTCAGGTGTCAGTCATTCTTTTGTATTGTACAGGGGTGGAGGATGAAATCAGTCCAGTCAGGAATGTAGAGTAGGGTGTTTGTCAATTGTATAGTACTTTCAATGAGAGTCGAAGGGGTTTAAGCCTCTCAAGAGCACTGGGTCATCGGCGATATCACTGTACAGGGACGTGGCCCACGTTTCAAAATCCCAAAGGTACCGCAGGATGTAGTGCTCCTGGTTCCATTCGTGGTGGCATGTTTCAAGGCATGCGGCATGGTGGATAATGGTGAGGGTGGTGAGATTGAGGATACGTTGTCCCCTTGCTTTGGCATGATTGTGTGCTTCCCTTTGACTGTGCGTCCAGTGGACATCTGTCCTCTGAAGGGGTCGTCCAAGGAAGGGATTGATAATGGGGACATCGAGTGGCGGTTGTATTGGTGTCTGGGGTCGTTGCTGTCACGCTCTGTGGACTTGTATGCTCTATTTTTACTTTTTACTATGCCTACCATCTTGCGCCTTGACTGACAGTAGCATCGTCCTTCCTTGTTGTTCACAAGGAGGTGCATTGCTATTATTTGCTTGACTCTATGGACTGCCGGGCCCCTACGGCCCGTGACTCCACTCTTGCGTTCTATTACTGTACCACCTACTTACCACCGGGTCTGACAGACTGCCTAGACTGACGTGCAGCCACTTGTGCTACATTTGCACACCTCTGCACATGCGCTGCCTTAGTGGCTCGCTGACTCACTTTCGTATGACTCCCCTATGGTACCATGACTCATGATGACTCGGACTGCTTAGTAGTGTCCTAGGGACACTATGACTCACTATGACTCACACCGATTGTACTTATATCGTGTCGCGTTGCTTAGAGCAGACCTTAAGTCTGTTCTCTTGTAATCTCAACTAAGTGAACGGTCTTGTGTCCTCTCTTGTGAACCATCGCTCCTCTGGCTGATTGCCAGACTTCGTGCCCTTAGAAGTATCAACGCTTGATGCTTAAGAAGGGAAAGGGACTTAGTATCAGATGTCACAAGAGTACTCCAGCCAGGGAGAGGTACGCAGACCTCTTGCCGCTCTCGTGTCCTCAGTCCCCATCGTTGCCTACGCCCCCTCCATTGCCAGTGGAGGTACGCCCAGACCGTGGGTGTGACATTAGAACAGACTTATCAGTCCATGTCGGACCCCTCAAGCTACCGAGCCTAGCCAGTACATCAGAGTTCCCCAGCCTCCCCAAGCAAGAAATCATCGTGGCATCCCCAGTTGATCCAAAGTTTAAGCCATTTACGCTTGCCCTCTGTCCAGAAGACAACAAAGGAGACAACCAGAGAGTCATATTCTTCTACAAAGGAACAGAATCCACGCATTTTGAAGGAACAATCCCATGGACAGGACATTACTTCCTCAGCATCCTCCCCAACAGATCCAAAGTTGGAGCATACCCTGTGCATCATGTAGCAGGCCAGTGGTACGAAATTGCATACAATAGCAACAAGAAGCAACACTACGCCTACACAGAAGCAAGACATCGATTCCCAGTACTAGGACAACCACAGGAGCTGGGAGACTTAAAGGACGACACAACCGCCTTCACCAGCGAAGTTAGAGAAGCACTTTTTGGCATAGAAACGCAACAAGTCAGAGACCCAAGCCTGATTGAAGAAGAACCACCAACACAAGTCATGTCTACACAGACTATCACCATGGCACCAGCACGCTTCACCAGCACCTTATCATATGCCAATATCGCTAGGATTAACCCCTCAGCACCCACAGAGCCCCTCCTGCCCGGAGGAGGAGGACCATCTGGAGGAGGAGGAGGACCATCTGGAGGAGGAGGACCACCCAGAGGAGGAGGACCACCTGGAGGAGGAGGACTGCCTGGAGGAGGAGGACCACCTGGAGGAGGACTGCCAGGGCTCCCTGGCTTCCCAGGGTTCAACCTGGCTGCCCCAGCCCCTCAGAACGCAGATGCGAAGCTCGTAGGGCAGCCCCCAGCTATATTCACAGGGGAGCGCGAGAATGCGCAACAGTTCATGCTAGAATTGGAGAACTATCACTTCCTCAATCGCTTCTCTGCAGCCATTGCCCAAGGAGATAACCATGTATCACACACCCTCACCCTCATTAAAGGACCAAAGGTTGATGGCTGGGCACGCCAACATCTCAAATGGCTCCAGCAGGTCTCCAGAGGGCAGATTCTTGATGATGACCCTTGGGAATCATTCAAAGAAAGGTTCCTCCTTGATTATAGCGACGTCACTGCCCCTCAGAAGGCACAGCATGACCTCCTGACCCTTAAGATGGATCCCACCAAGGGGGTTGATGACTACATCATCCAGTTTGAGGAGCTCGCGGAAAGAGGAGGCATTGCCCTTGATAACCCTGCCCTCACATGGTACTTCTGGAAAGGGCTCCCTCAAGGGCTGCTACGGGCATGCCTCAGTGAGAGACCGCCCCCTGCAACCTGGGAAGAGTGGAAAAACTCTGCGTGCACCAATTACCTCCATCACCAGATCGCACAAGGCATACTGGAGCAACAAAAGCAGCAGCACCCTCCAGTGGTGCAGGCATGCCACCCCTTCTTCCAGCCCCATGGCTTCTGCCCCCAGCAACAGTATGCACCTCGCCTAGTGTTTTAAGGTCCAGTCCATAGGACCAGAAAAAGACCGGGGACTGGACCGGACCGGACCGAAAAAGACCGGACCATCGGTTGCAGTTGCACCATTTTTGGCCAACCCCCAGTTGCGGTCTTTGATTCCCACGGATAAAAGTTCAACCATGAAATAACCGGTTGAGACTGGTTAGCATGAGGACCGCCTCCACCTCAGCAGCAGCAACTCTCACACTGTCACAGCGGCCAACGCAATGCCATATTCGACATTCAACAAATACCCTTTGCTGTCGACTCGCGCACTGCACACCCCACTCGAGCGCCACCTCAACTGGCCTGTCACACGTCTACACAACACCCGCGCACCGTTCGGTCCACTCGACCACCACCTCGCACGGCTTGATGAGGGTCCAACGGTGGCGTTTGCGCGCAGGGTGCAAGGTATGTTTTAATGTTTATCACTTTTCGAAACATTACTGACCAAGACAATCCCTCCCTCCAAACGCGTGACGGAGGATTTCTGACGACGCACCCTCGCTCCTCGCTCCCAACATGAGACTGCAATGGCAGCGGCACCAACAGGACCACCAACCGCAGCGGCGGCAACGACACGGGCGCAGCGGCGGCAACGACACGGGCGCAGCGGCGGTGACGACACGGGCACAGCGGTGGCGACGACATGGGCGCAGCGGCGGCGACTGACAACGCTCCGCTGCCCGCATGCACCCCTACCTGCGCATGCGTTCACCACCGCCCGCACACTACCGCCCACGCACCGTCCATCACCACCTGAGTGCCTCCCTGCCCTCACCTGCGTCCACTGCCCGTGTGCAGCGCCTGCATCCACTGCCCGCGTGCAGCACTTGCGTTCACCGCCCGCGCCTGTGTCCACTGCCCCACGCCTGCTTCCACCGCCCGCGTCCACCATCGCCCAGGTGCACCACGTCCTCGAGCACAGCGCCGCGGCGGCGGCGGCACCAGCAGCAGGGTCGGCAGCGGCGGCAACGACAGCGGCAGTAGCACGGCCGCAGCACCGGCACCAGCAGCGGGAGCAGCAGTGGCTGCAGCACCCCCTTTTAACATACTTGTTTTTAGAGTACATACATTTAATCATAGTTTTAATGTACATCTTAATGTTAAGAAACCAGGTGTGCCGCGTGCGTGAAATTGAAGTACTGGTTGCAACCACAAAAAAACCAGTTGAGACTGGTTGTCAACCAGTCCATAGCAAGACCAGTTACAACCGGTTTTTTGGCTGCAACCAAACCGACATGGACCGGTCCATAGTGGTCCTGGTCCGGTTTTTGACAGATTCACAAAATCATGAACCGGTCCTGGTCCCGGTTGATTGCCATATAAGGCAAAAGACCAGACCGGACCGGACCTTAAAACACTCACCAACAGCAGTATGCACCTCACCAGCAGGCACCCCTACGTCCCAGTCAGATGGGACCAGTTCCCATGGAGGTTGACCACATCAGGGCCACTATCAGTGACGAAAAGAAGGCCCGCCTCTGCAAAGAAGGTCACTGTTACGAGTGCGAGAAACAAGGCCACCTTGCAAATGTATGTCCAGTCAGAAAGCGCAAGCAGGGCCGTGCACGCGTCACCAGAGTCCAGGAGACGCAGGAGTACACGGAGGAGGAGGAAACCATCACCATCCCTACACCCGCAGGCCTAGCCACCCCAGACACCATTCTTAAAGCTATGGCTGCTCTCAATGATGATGATTATAACAAGATGGGACAGATGTGGGAGAATCAGGGTTTTCCAAATGCCTGAATACGTCGGCCAGTATTCGGGCCATGTTTTGTCGCGATGTGTACCTACCAAGAATCAAATCTATGCATATCCCAGCTCAGTTACACACATCGACAGTCAAGGCTGCACTCCCTGCCTTCCTAGACAGTGGAGCAACAGAAAACTTCGTTAGCCCAGCATTCATTAAACAACACAGACTCGCCACACTACCCCTCAGATGTCCAAGGAAGTTATGCAACGCAGATGGAAGCAAGAACAGTATTGGGGAACTCACCAGGTTCATGGAACTAGAGGTCTTCACTGGAAAGGACAGCCATGTTCACCGCTTCTACGTCACAGAACTAGGAGGGGACGATCTAATTCTCGGATATCCTTGGCTCGCTGCCACTAACCCGTGCATAGACTGGGCCAAAGGCACACTGGATGCAGAAGTCATTATACGCATGCCAGAAGCATCCCTCATAGAACCCACATTCCCTGTACGCGTCGCTGGTTTCCACACTGAAATCCCACCATGTCCACCGCTCCTGGAGCCAGGAGACGAGCTCATTGTGTGACTGTGCAAGACCACTGTTTCCCAACGCATTGCCAAGGAAGCCCAGTCCACAGAAACATGAACTTGGGACCAGATAGTACCCGCGCACTACCACCGCTTCCACAAAGTGTTCAGTGAACAGGCGGCCCAACGTTTCCCAGGTTCGCGTCCATGGGACCACGCTATTGACCTCAAACCAGACGCACCCACAAACTTCAACTGTAAAATATACCCACTCAACCCCAAGGAGCAAATATTCCTGCACCAATGGACCAAGGAGAATGAATCACAGGGCCTTATCAAACCATCAAAGTCAGAGTACACATTCCCAGTCTTCTTCATCAAGAAAAAGAATGGAGAACTACACCTGGTTATTGACTATTGGAAACTCAACGCTGTCACCGTTCACAACCACTACCCACTCCCCCTCATCCCAGAACTCATTGATAGGGTGAGAGGGCACGCACTTTTTACCAAGATGGACATTAGATGGGGCTACAACAACATCTGCATACGCGAGGGGGACCAGTGGAAGGCCGCATTCAAGACGAACCTTGGATTGTTCAAACCAATGGTCATGTTCTTCGGCCTCACCAACTCCCCAGCAACATTCCAGACCATGATGAACCAGATCTTCAAGGAACTCATCAACAGAGGATATGTCACAGTATACATGGATGACATTCTTGTGCACACACCACTGGACTATACACTGCATCGACACATCACCACTCAAGTCTTGGAAGTTCTCCTCCAGCACGACCTCTATTTGCGGCCAGCCAAATGCCTCTTTGAAGTCACAACCGTAGAATACCTTGGCATTATACTCGAGAAAGATCGCCTTCGCATGGACCCCATCAAGGTCAAAGCAATCCTGGAGTGGCCAGTCCCCAAATGTGTACGCAATGTACGCACCTTCATCGGCTTCGCCCTCTTCTACCACCGGTGGATCCCCAAGTTCAGTGAAAAGGCACGCCCCATGAATGAACTCACACACAAGGACACTCCCTGGGACTGGACAGAGGAGCGGCAAGCCGCCTTTGATGCCCTCAAGAATAGCGTAGCCTCAGCACCAGTACTACAGCAGCCAGACTTCAGCAAACAATTCTATGTGGACACAGACGCGTCGCAGCACACACTGGGAGCAGTGTTACAACAAATGGACGAGCAGAACTGCCTACATCCCATTGCATTCCACTCAAAGACCTTCGACGCCACACAACGCAACTGGGACGTTGCAGATAGAGAAGCCTTCGCAATATTGGATGCCCTACGCACCTGGAAAGCATATCTCGCAAGTAGTGAACACAAAGTCATTATCCGCATGGACCACCGCAACCTACAGTACTTCCTACACCCACAAAACCTCAACTGCTGCCAAGCCAGGTGGTCACCAGAGCTTCAGGAATATGACTTCAAACTCATGCACATCCCAGGCAAACAACATGTACCAGCGGACTTCCTTTCACGCCCCCCAGGAGACAAAGGCAAACACGACAACAAAAACATCACTTTATTCCCCCCAGAACGTGTCGTGACACTTCAATTCGCCACATTCCCACCAGACCTGGACACACGCAGACAAATCCTCCAACGCTACCATGACCACCCACTTGCTGGACACCCAGGAGTGAAGAACATGCTTGCATTACTGCACAGACACTACGCAAAAGGGAAGGAACTTGAGCAATTCACCAAAGAATATGTGCAAGGATGCACCAAATGTCAAGAAACCAAGGCATGCACCACACAACCCAGGGCAGCACTATTCCCCATTGACGTTCCTGCAGAAGAAGGGCCCTTCCAGAGTGTCTCCATGGATTTAATCACAGACCTCCCCCTTTCTGCAGGACACAATGCCATCCTCACCATTGTCGACCAAGGCTGCTCCAAAGCAGCACACTTCCTCCCCTGCTCCACCACCATTACAGGTGAAGGGGTAGCCACCCTGTACTTCTGTCACATCATGCCCTGGTTTGGGCTGCCCAGGCACATCATTTCAGATCGCGACCCCAGATTCACATCACACTTTGCACGCACATTGACAAAGAGTGTGCACGCTAAGCAGAATATCAGCACCACATTCCACCCCAGGATGGATGGCCAGAGTGAACATGCCAATCAACAAGTAGAACAGTACCTGTGCCTCTGGGTTCCAGACCAACAGGACCAGTGGGCTTACTATCTCCCAATGGCAGAGTTTGTGTTCAACTCCTGGCCACACAATCGCACCAAACTCACTGCACATGAACTCCTCTTTGGCTACCAACCTCGGTGCACTATAGACAACGACCCCACAGATCCACCAGCAGTGCAAGACCGCCTTACACACATCACCAATGCAAGAAAGTGTGCGCAAGCACTCCTGAATGCGCCACCAAAGACAGTAACACCTCAGTTTCTGTTATGCTCAGCCTGGGGCGTTCTTAGCGACATGCTAGTCTGTGACTTGGTTCAGGCCAAGTCCTCCTTTGTGGGGTAGTACCGCTGGTACTTGGACGTTTAACTGGTATTCTCCTATTGATTGCTGAGGCTCAATACGTAGGCCTTCTGTTGTACACAAGTGTCACTGGTACACAAGTTACACAGGTGCACTTGGTGACTCAAGCACAAAGGTGTGAGGGGCCAAAGGTTCCCTGAATACAAGGGAGGAGAAACAAGGGGGTAGAGCAAGAAGCGGAGTGTACTGGTGGTCCTTTGGGGTCTGTTCTGGTTCGTTCTAACTGAGGTTCACTCTGCAGTGAGTCCAAGGAGTCTGGTATTCGTAGGCTGAAAGCCAAGAGGTCGAGTCTGAGTCTTACATGTCCATGATACGTACTACTTATAGTAAACCGGTCAGGCCCCTATCAAGAGGGACGCGTAAGTGTCAGGGCATAGGGCCCATGTCGTCATAAGGGTCCAGAGCACACGCCATAAGGGCGCGGCAGCGTTCTAGTTCAATCTGATGGGCGCATGCAGGAAATGATGTCAAGGGTCAGTCCAAGTGTCCAATCATCTAAGAGTCCGTTATCGTAGTGACGCGCGGCTTGCACACACGC
Source organism: Lactarius sp. MG50 (assembly GCA_003314065.1). Lineage (NCBI taxonomy): Eukaryota > Fungi > Basidiomycota > Agaricomycetes > Russulales > Russulaceae > Lactarius > Lactarius sp. MG50. The sequence goes on along the minus strand of QLOZ01002772.1, from coordinate 3,004 downwards.
CGGAACCCGTCTGCACCATGCCCTAAGACCTAGGGAGCACGCCTTCAGGGTGCTGTGATGTGCCGATGTGATGTGAGCCATGCATGCACATGCTAGTGCCATGCGTCTGCCACAACCATGCGCTTGTAGCATGAGGCTAGGAGCTCCTTCCTAATTAGTCCAGTTCAGTGTCAGTTCCAGTCTCGTATAGTAGTTCAGTAGTGTAGCATCCTAGGGCCTCCCAGGGAGGTCCATATTCCATCCTTGTCTTGTCAGGTACCTAGTCGCAAGTCCCAGAGACTGTGCAAGGGCTAGTTCAGTGCACAGAGGCAGCGTGATTGTAACAGTTTCAAAAGGATCAAAAGGTCTGGTTGAAAGGATGCCACATCAAAACCTACTACCCCAGTACTAAGCTAGCACCTAAATGCTTTGGACCCTTCAAAATCACATCAGTCATCTCCCCAGTGGCTTACCAACTCGAGTTGCCACCATCATGGACGATTCATAATGTGTTTCATGTCAACCTTTTGACACCTTACCAAGAAACAAACGCCCATGGACCCAATTATATGTGTCCCCCACCTGAAATCATTGAAGGAGCACCAGAATGGGAAGTTGAGCACATCATGGGAGAGCGCTACTGGGGCAGGGCATGCGAACACCAGTACCTAATCAAGTGGAGAAACTACCCACACGCTGACAACACCTGGGAACCAGCTACAGGTGTATTCGCACTGGACTTAGTCAGGGAGTTCCATCAGAAGACCAAGGCACATCGAGGCGCTGTGAGACCTAGGAAGGGGGTGATAACCAGGGATGCTCACCTGGCTCGCTTATCCCCAAATTCTCTGAGCGGTGGCCCCCAAGCACCACCAGCACCAACCTTGCCCAGATACAGTACGGCCAGCTTGCCCAGTCTACTGACATTCTCGCCTGTGAGAAGGTTTGAGCCATCACCTGTGCCTCCCAGTCCACCAACACCACTTCGCTCAGCATCGTCAGTGTTGCTTCGTCCCTCCAAGTGTTACGGTTTCTTTCTCTATCTCTTACTTGATGTGCCATTTGGGCTCTGACCCGTGACCTGTACTGTCACATGACGAGATGTCATGTGACGCGACTCGGACTACCAGTTGTCATGTGACCATATGTCATGTGACGCAATGACTCCTCGTGACTGCAATGTGACGTGACTTGTACGAGCGACTCATGGCAACTCCCTAAGAGTCGCCACAACTGTACGCGACTAGGGCATGACACGGGTTTTTGCTGATTTGTTTTCCCACGGTCCCTGGAAGGTCAAGTTTTGGACGAAATTCTTAGTTGAGGAGTGAAACTGATAGAGAATTGATTGAGCTATATCTCCACCAAATCTCAACCAATTTGGATGATTATTGGTGTGTCAGGAAGCAAAACACTGTGGAAAATCGTGCAGTTTCTCAACCCGTACGGTTTTTTGCAATGTTTTGCTTCCTGACACACCAATAATCATCCAAATCGGTTGAGATTTGGTGGAGATATAGCTCAATCAATTCTCTATCAGTTTCACTCCTCAACTAAGAATTTCATCCAAAACTTGACCTTCCAGGGACCGTGGGAAAAATTTTAAGCCAAAACCCGTGTCATGCCCTATACGCGACTGATAGTAGTGACTCTTGGTGAGCACTACTGACTCCTTGTTGACTCCTACCTACGACTCATTGTGACTAGGTAGGGTAGTATAAAAGCAGTAGGAAGTTGAGCTGGAATCCCCAGTCTCAACTTCGTCTCCAATACAAGTTGAATCCCACTGCAGACACCCTTGTGACTAAGCAACTTCCTTCTCCTCTCATCTCTATCACCACTCCAGCTTAGTAAGCCACTTCGAAGCTTGGCGATGTGTGCTATAACATGTGCAACGTCACACAGAAGGCCCTTCACAAAGGACCTACCGGAACCAAGTACTCGGGCATCTCGGCCTCGGGCACCTCGGCCTTACTTCGTTCCAACAAGATACACGTGACTATTCCCAGGGTCACGTGCCAAATCAAGTCGACTTAGATCATGTGCAGCAGCCACTCAATCATGTGACACGAACGTGAGCTCGCTTTGAGCCACGGTCCCTCGCAACCGTGACACCAAGACCCTGTACCAGTCTTGCACGCCTTCCCGCACTAAAGCTCTGGCCCCATTTGTAAACCAGGAAAAGACTGAAATGGCGCGCAACAAGACAGCTTATAAAAATGCTAAGAAACACCCCAACTCTTTTTCTGCATCCTACCCCCTTAGCTTCCTTGCAACTGTGGCTTCTGTACACCCCTCAGTCTTCCGTTACTCGTCCTCGCCCCAACATTTCCACCCCTACACTAAGCACGCTGCGGCCCATCACCCTCATCGTCATCCTCCTACTTACATGTCTTCCTCGTCTACTACTTCCTCTGCACCTGGCTCCCCAATCTACCAAGGGGACTACACAGAGTTCGCCACCACGCTGAACATCCCTCCACTTACATCTCGCCCTGCCTCCCCCATGTCCGACATCAAGCTCCCCCCAGCTGAAATGCTAGACGTCCTGGCCGCTGATCCCGCCATCACTTCCACCCCCAATGCTCATACTCCTGTCTCCATCCACACCCCTGGCCTCATCCTTCTGGACCAGGAGAGCCGCAAACTCCCCTGGGGCGACTCTGAACCAGAGGGACCCTCCTTTGCCATTGACATGCGGGGTCTGCAGACTGGGGAAGAGATTGTGGCACGTCTCAATGCCATGATTGCGGAAATTATTGACACCATCGACGACAAGGACACCCACATCACCATCATCGACGCCACCACCTCCCTACACACCAGTGTTGAGCAGGACAAAGGCCCAGGAACCCCGGAGTGGAGGAAGAAGATGCAGGAGGATTGCTGGTGCCCCCTTGTGGCCATCGATTTGGACGTGGTGAACAAAGGGGCCACTGATGTTACGACCCGGACTGCTTACTGTACCATTTTTTCCGTTCGCCTTGTACCACTACTCTGACCCTGTACCCTGACCCTCAGCCCA
>QLOZ01002771.1:0-11175 GCA_003314065.1 Lactarius sp. MG50 | reverse complement strand
GCGGTCCGGTTGCCCCATTTGGAAGGTCAAAAACCGGACCGGACCGGACTTTTAAACACTATTGATGCTTAAGAAGGGAAAGGGACTTAGTATCAGATGTCACAAGAGTACTCCAGCCAGGGAGAGGTACGCAGACCTCTTACCGCTCTCATGTCCCCAGTCCCCATTGTTGCCTACGCCCCCTCCATCACCAGTGGAGGTACGCCCAGACCGTGGGTGTGACATTAGAACAGACTTATCTGTTCACATTGGTCCTCTTGAGCTACCAAGTCTAGCAAGTACATCAGAGTTCCCCAGTCTACCCAAACGAGAAGACATTGTGGCATCCCCAGTTGACCCAAAGTTTAAACTGTTTATGCTTGCTCTTTGTCCAGAAGATGACAAAGAAGATGACCACAGAGTCATATTCTTCCATGAAGGAACACAGTCTACACATTTTGAGGGAATGATCCCATGGACAGGACACTACTTCCTCAGCATCCTCCCTAACAGATCCAAAGTCGGAGCATACCCCATACACCACGTAGCAGGCGCCTGGTACAAGGTCGCATACAATAGCAAGAAGGGGCAACATTATGCCTATGCTGAGGCAAGGCATTGATTCCCAGTACTAGGAGAACCACAGGAGCTAGGAGACCTGAAGGACAATACAACTGCCTTCACCAGTGAAGTCAGAGAGGCACTTTTTGGCATAGAAATGCAACAAGTCAGAGACCCAAGCCCAATTGAAAAAGAACAACAAACACAAGTTATATCTACACACACCATCACCATGGCACCAGCGTGCTTTGCCAGCACCATGTCTTATGCCAATATTGCCAGAATCAACCCCTCAGCACCTGCAGAACCCCTGCCACCAAGTGGAGGAGGAGGACCACCTGGAGGAGGAGGACCACCTGGAGGAGGACCGCCAGGACTCCCTGGCTTCCCAGGATTCAACCTGGCTGCTCCAGCCCCTCAGAATGCAGACACGAAACTCATTGGACAACCCCCAGCTATATTCACAGGAGAGCACAAGGATGCACAACAGTTAGAGATTGTCAAGGGTATACAAAACCCTGGGGGTATGTGCAAGGGGTACATGGGGGTAAGGGTAAGGGTATAGGTTATAGTACCCTTATTATACCCCTACCCTTGAGCAGGGTATTTCAAACCCTAGGGGTATTTGTGAAGGGTATGAAGGAGTGGAGGGCCATTAGCAAAATAACCAGAGACTAGACCATACAGCTGGTAATAACTGAACTAGAGCTGCCTAGTAATGTTTTGCTAATCATTTGTTGCCACCATATCACTACCTGCTATTGCATTTCCACCACATTGCCACCATTGTTACACTTTCTCTCATTTCCTTATTCATGCCTATCTAATGCCCCATAATCATCTCAAACCCTCAACTTGACTATAATACTGGACTCATATGCACATTAGGCAGTTTATTCTTGCACCCAGCCCTGACTATATAAGGTAGCCTAGACTAGCCCTGTAACTCTAGGCTTGTTCTTCTTATACCAATACTGAGCTCCACTCTGGCCCTTAATGGCTATTAGCCCTTCTTCTCATCTTGTGAACCCCCTGATCCTCAGGCCAATTGCCTGACTCCTAAATCCCCTGTACTAAATAAACCCTTAACTTAGGGTGGTATGCCTAAGGGGACTGCCACTATGCCCAGCCTTGAGCTTGAAGGTTGCAGTGTCTAAGTCTACACCTTGACTCAGCAATAGACTAACACAATATGCCCAGCACTCAGGTGTAACAACCATGTTTAGGTCACCACCAGTTATCACCATGTGCCCCCATATTACCAGCATATCCACACAGCCACTGCATTCACTGCAGGTCACTGCCATGTGTCACCACATTGCCAGCACATTTACACAGCCATTGCATCACCACAATGATCACATGCCACTGTGGTGCCACCAGTCACCCTTGCATCATTAGGACTTCTTACATTAGGCTATATGGTCCCTTGAGCACATAGGGTGAATTGAGTGTGGCCTTCCCAAATGTGTAGTCTTATCTTAACACATTAACAGCATGGCCATGCATACCCCTAAGCAATACCCTGGGGGTATTTTATACCCCTCTAACCCCCCTTCAACCCCTACCCCTACCCTGCAAAAACCCTTACCCTTTGTGAGGGTGAGGGTTTTAGGGGGGTAGGGGTAAGGGTAGCAAGTTTATACCCCAGGGTTACCCCTGTCAATCTCTAACAACAGTTCATGCTGGAACTAGAGAACTATCACTTAGGGCTGTGCCCAGCCTGGCTTCAGGCCGTGAGCCAGGCCGAGCCAGCCCCAAATAGGCCGTGCCGGGCCAGGCCGATATGGCGGCTTTTTGGCGGCTATGGCACAGCCCCAGTTCCGTAGAGCCGAGGCCGGGCCGTCAGGCCATGGCTCTTGACCGATGAAGAACTGATTTATCAAACCTTAAAATTAGAGAGCTCGAACAGATCCACCGTTTTCTTTTCCGCCGATGCACTCTTCCTGTTGTGATCGCCCAGGAAATGGCACAGGTATACCTCCAGGTATCAAGGACTGTACGTCCTCGATACCCAGGGATATACCTATGCCATTCCCTGACATTGTTGTTGATCACTGATTCGCCATGATTCACCCATCTGCCACAATTAAATGACAATTTATCACGTCCACTCGCTCAACTCTCTTCAATCCTTTTCCCCCACCCACATAGCAAAGATGCCAACTCTTGCAACCATCAGACTGCTGGTCAAGGAGATTGGCACCCTCTCAGGCACTCTTGTGGATTCTGTGCCCAAGGGGTCCAAGGATGATAAGATATCGTCTGTCATGAACACAGAGGAGTCTGAGATGCCACATGAGACATTCAACTGGCGATTTGACGCATTGTTCGCAGAGGATTGTCATGACTCTGATGGCCATCTGCACCATGTCCGCCAGGGCAAACTTGGCATGGGTCTTGTTGTGTCATATCTTTCAAAACTCAACTGGGATGGCTTTCCATTGGATCTTGTGGAGCTCAAGTTGCAACGTCTCATTACAGAGTTGAAATATCTCCAGTACGTGTTATTTATTTTTTTCATTTGCCATACATATTGATAGTTAATAGGCAAGTGGATGCTCCCCGACCAACATGCTCCCTCAACCCTACTGCAAAGCTCAAGGATGCAGCCAACGCTTCTGCACCCGAACTGTCCTTCCACCGCAAAGCCGTTCAAGATTTCCATGCTCACCAAGTACAAGCTTCAGTGCCAGCCATTGCAGCCGATGATAGCGACCATCGTCCTGTGTCATCGACACCTGATTCTCGGCAGCATTCATTTACACCACCCAGTACAGCACCAGCTCGACAAAACAAGCGGAAAATTTATTCCATCACCGACGATGACAGTGATGCTGGAGATGGTCAGCCTCAGCGAGGTACGTCTTCACCTCTAACGCCTGTTTCCTACCTCACTCCACCATTGTTACAGCCCAAAAGAGGTGTGCTACAGTGTTGTCATCGCACTCAATGACGATTGACGATCTGGAGTTTGAGGACACGGACCATAATATACATGCAACAGGTATAGTGTTTCGGATATTTGTCAAACACATACTAATGATTCATCTGATGCTGTTAAGGAAAAAAGAAATGGTCTACCCTTGGCAATCCGGTCACCGTTGACGTGGATGGCCTCCTTATCGATGTAGACGTCCAGTCGGTCAATGACACTCCGACTACATGTGAAGATAAATGGCAAGACGTTGACCACTTCTTTCGAGCTGCAGTTGTCAAAGATGTGAATGGGAAGTCAAAGAAGTATCGTGCCTGTAAACTATGCCCGTGAGTCATTGCCTGGTTATTCGAACACCATGCCCTCACCCTCAAACCTACCCTCATTGCTGGTCCCATCCTTGCTGTCAACGTTGGTCTTGCCGCTACTGCCCTCACTGCCATCGCTATCACCTTGCTGTCGCCATTGCTCTCCCCCTCACTCTTTGCATTGGCCTTGCTGCTAGGAGCAACAAGAGTCTTGTCGATGAAGTTACAACATTGCATCGCCATCTCGAGGCAAACCATTCAGTAAGTAATATTTCCATGACTTTATGCTAATGCTATGGTTTTAAATTGCTTTTACATCTACTTTGTTAGGGGAAGTATCGCATCTGGGCAAAGAGTGTCAATTTTTTGTCAAAGCTACCGGGAGACGTCAAGAAGTGCAAGGAGGCTAAGGAAGAGGTACACCGTACTCTCGACCACGACCTTCGGGAGAAGATCTCAGATCGGGTTGTCCCTTACTTGGACAAGCTCTTCCGTCAAACAGCAGTTGAGTGGATTGCAGCCACAGACCAGGTAAGTGATTCAATCTTGTAGCAAAACCACTTTTCTCATTACCATCCTTCACAGCCCCTCCAAGCACTCGAACATCCCAAGTTCAAGGAATTAATTGATGTCACTTCTCGTGTGACATCGGGTGTTAAGATTCCAGGTCGGAAAGCAGCCTGGGGTGAAGTCATATGCCTGTTCAAAGCATATCTCACTCGATTGAGAGCCGAACTGAACGTAAGTGTTCCCTTTGGATGTCGCTTGTCCACCAGTTTCTCATCATTTTGCATTTGCAGGGTCCGACTGTCCAGGGCGAAGTCAGCTTGACGTGCGATGCGTGGCAAGCAAGTAATACTGATGGCTATTTTGTGGTCACCGCACACTGGATCCATGAGCCGACACATGCAAAATGGGAACTGAAGAGTGCGCTAATTGGGTTCATGTGGCTCAACAATGCACACATTGGCGTTCGGCTTGGCCAAGCTCTGTTCAAGATCGTCAAACGAATGGGACTTGAAACTAAGGTAAGCGTGTGTCACTATGCCCTCACCCTCACTGACCCGCCTTCATCATTGCCATTGCCTTGCCATCGTTGCTGTCACCCTGGCTATGAAGGTTGGCCATGTCACCTGTGATAATGCAAGCAATAATTCAACAATGATGAAGGAATTTTCGGCGCGTCTGAAGACCACTACAGGCAAGAAATATGATTGGAAGCAGAGGAAAATTAAGTGTGTATCTTCTTTGAGTCGCTCATTTTTGTTACTTATGAACTGCAGCTGTCTTGCACATGTAATTAACTTGGCGACACAAATGCTCATATCGACTTATAGCAAGTCACCTCATTTTGATCCAAATCAACCTGATGCCCACGTCCCTACATCACGCGACGAGGTGGGGTTGGTAAGGGCGATCGTAGTCAAGGTACAGTCATTTATCTGGCTCAAAAATGACATCACTCACCACCACTCAGGAACGTTCATCTTCAAAGCGGAAAGAAATGTGGAAGACCATCCAAACGAGGGCAAATGATGGAAGGCCAGTGCAACTTATACTCGACATGAAGGTGCGGTGGTCATCAACCTACTTGATGCTTGATCATGCCAAAAGGAAAAAAAATGTGTGTATCAAATTCTCAGTAAAGAATTATAATTTGTTGATTGTTTCTTACAGAGCATCGATGCTTTTGTCGATGAACTTCGTTGGGAAGAACAAGACTCTGTGAAACGCAATAAAATCCGTGAGTTGAAGCTCACAAGCGAGGAGTGGGCACACGTCAACTTATTTCTTGGATTGCTCAGTGTATGTTTATACTTTCATCTACACATCAAAGCCTGACGCCCATTAGCATGCGGACAATGCCCAACAAGCATTTTCGTCCGAAAATATCCCAACTCTTCACCTCGCAATCCCAGCTCTCGAAGCCCTTCATAGGGTGTGGTCCAGTTGAGCTGAGCATCCCCAAAATAGACCATTTGTCCTTGCCCTCCGTGCCGCATGTGACAAAATTGATGACTACTACGAAAAGACTACAGATTCTCCTGCGTACATCATGTCAATGAGTATGAATCCATGCCCTTCCCTAGTGATCCATGAGTGACGCATTCCCAGTTCTCAATCCAAGTGAGAAAATGGCATATTTTAAGAGGCACTGGCCAGCAGACCTTCAGGAGGATGTTGTGAGATGTGCTGAGGAGGTGGTACGAGCGCGTTTAGAGTTTTCCATGTCCAATTCAGGAGCTAACACATGTTCCGCAGTTTAAAGAACGGTGGTTATTGTTAAGTGACAGTTCTGTTAAAGGAACAACTGCACGGGCAAGAAAAGGCAAAAAAGTGCATGCATTGCTTTGGGAAGCCAGTGACGAAGAAGATACGGCAGATACAGTCACTGGGTTTGTCCCAGATGACCCTCAACGGCCATGGCTCCATGATTACCGCGCTTACATGGATGTTCTTGAGCAACCACCAGATGGCTGGACCGCAGTTCAGTGGTGGGGTGTAAGTGATTTGGTTTTGATATCTCAATGAGAAACTAATGTAATTTTGTAGTATAACTCTGAGCGCTATCATCCTGTGTGGAGCTCCCTTGCACGGGATTATCTTGCAGTCATGTCATCATCTGTCTCAAGTGAGCGTGCGTTCTCACAGGGTGGAATCACAGTAACAAGACTTCGGAATTGTCTCAAGGGCGACATTGTAGAGGCCCTGCAGGGTTTGAAGTGTGCAATTCGCCATGACCTACTCTTCCGAGAACCCGCACCATCCTCAACATCAGAAGTGGAGGAAACTGGTGACCAAGAGCCGGAGAAAGCAGCTGCTGGTTGTGAGACTGGCGAGGCATCAGATGTTGAGGACTTCTCTTGGGATGAGGTACTCATTGAAGATGACGATGAGGACCCTATGTACTACTCTGACTCAGATTAGTTTCCTGTATGCGCACGCCTGGAGCTGTAGACCAAAAATATTATTTTACATTTCAAAGCCATGGCCTGAGCCGGGCCAGGCCAGGGCCAGGCTGTGATTGGCAGCTCCGGCACAGCCCAGGTTTTGAAGAAGCCAGAGCTGCCTCAAGCTGGGCCGAAGCCGTGGCTTTGGGGCCAAGCTGGGCCGGAACAGCCCTACTATCACTTCCTCAATCACTACTCTGCAGCCATTGCCCAGGGAGATAATCGCGTGTCACACACCCTCACCCTCATTAAAGGACTGAAAGTTGATGGCTGGGCATGCCAACACCTTAAATGGCTCCAGCAGGTCTCTAGGGGACAAATCCTCAACAACAACCCCTGGGAATCATTCAAAGAAAGGTTCCTCCTCAATTATAGCGACATCACCACCCCTCAGAGAGTGCAATGTGAGATCATGACCCTCAAAATGGATCCTACCAAGGGGGTTGATGAGTACATTGTCCAATTTGAAGAGCTCGTGAAGAGAGCGGGTATCCCCATCGACACTCCTGCCCTTGCATGGTACTTCTGGAAGGGCCTCACTCCGGGCCTACTACGGGCATGCCTCAATGAGAGGCTGACTCCTGGGACCTGGGAGGAATGGAAGACTGCTGTGCACACCAATTACCTTCACCACCAAATCACACAGGGCATCCTGGAGCAACAGAAACAGCAGAACCCTCCAGTAATGCAAGTGCGACACCCCTTCCTCTTCCAACAGCATGGCTTCTGCCCCCAGCACCCTCAGCAGCAGTATGCACCTTGCCAGCAGGCACCCCTCCACCCCAGTCAGATGGGACCAGTCCCCATGGAGGTTGATTGCATCAGGGCCACTATCAGTGATGAAGAAAAGGCCCGCCTCCGCAGAGAGGGCCGCTGCTTCAAGTGCAAAAAGCAAGGCCACCTTGCAAATGCATGCCCAGTCAGAAAGTGCAAGCAAGGGCATGCACGCATTGCTAAAGCTCAGGAGACACAGGAAGTGCAGGAGTGTGCAGAGGAGGAAGAAGTGATCACCATCCCTACACCAGCTGGCCTAGCCACCCCAGACGCCATTCTCAAAGCGATGGCTGCTCTCAACGATGATAATTATAACAGGATGGGACAGATGTGGGAGAATCAGGGTTTTCCAAACACCTGAATATGTCGGCCAGTATTTGGGCCATGTTCTGTTGCAATGTGTACCTACCAAGAATCAAATCTATGCATATCCCAGCTCAGTTACACACATCGACAGTCAAGGCTGCACTCCCTGCCTTCCTAGACAGTGGAGCAACAGAAAATTTCATCAGCCCAGCATTCATTGACCAACATAAACTCACCACACTACCCCTCAGACACCCCAGAAAGTTGCGCAACACAGATGGAAGCAAGAACAGCATTGGGGAACTCACTAGATTCACTGAACTCAAGGTCTTCACCAGAAGAGACAGTCATGTCCACTGCTTCTATGTCACAGAACTGGGAGGAGATGACCTGATCCTCAGATATCCCTGGCTCACTGCTACCAATCCACACATGAACTGGACCAAAGGCATGCTGAATGCGGAGGTCGTCATATGCACACCAGAAGCAGCCCTCGTGGAACCTACCCTCCCTGTATGCATTGCTGGCTTCCACACTGAAATCCCACCAAGCCCCCCACTCCTGGAGCCAGGAGATGAACTTATTGTACACCTATGCAAGGCCACTGTCTCCCAACGCATTGCCAAAGAAGCCCAGTCTATGGAAACAAGAACATGGGACCAGATAGTACCTGCACACTACCACCGCTTCCACAAAGTATTCAGCAAACAAGCAGCTCAATGCTTCCCAGGTTCATGGCCATGGGACCATGCCGTCAACCTCAAACTGGACACACCAACCAACTTCAACTGTAAAATATATCCACTCAACCCCAAGGAGCAAGTATTCCTGTGGCAATGGACCAAGGAGAATGAAGCACAAGGCCTCATCAGACCCTCAGAGTCAGAATACACATTCCCAGTCTTCTTTGTCAAGAAAAAGAATGGGGACCTATGTCTAGTAATTGATTATCACAAACTCAATGCCGTCACAGTCCACAATTGCTACCCACTCCCCCTCATCCCAGAGCTCATTGACAGGGTGAGAGGACACGCACTCTTCACCAAGATGAACATCCAATGGGGCTACAACAACATCCACATACGAGAAGGGGACCAGTGGAAGGCTGCATTCAAGACAAATCTAGGACTATTCAAACCAATGGTCATGTTCTTTGGCCTCACCAACTCCCCAGCAACGTTCCAAACCATGATGAATCAGATCTTCAAGGAGCTCATCGATGGAGGATATGTCACAGTATACATGGATGACATTCTTGTGCACACACCATTGGACTATACACTACATCAATGCATTACCACCCAGGTCTTGGAGATCCTCCTCAAACATGATCTCTACTTGCAACCAGCCAAATGCCTCTTTGAAGTCACAACAGTGGAATACCTTGGCATCATACTTGAGAAAGATCGCCTCCACATGGACCCCATCAAGGTCAAAGCAATCCTGGAATGGCCAGTTCCCAAGTGCATGTGCAATGTATGTGCATTCATTGGTTTCTGCCTCTTCTATCGCCAGTGGATCCCCAAGTTCAGTGAAAAGGTGTGCCCCATGAATGAACTCACACACAAAGACACCCCCTGGGAATGGACAGAGGAACAACAAGTTGCCTTCAACACCCTCAAGGACAGTGTGGCCTCCACACCAGTACTACAACAACCAGATTTCAGCAAACAGTTTTATGTGGACACAGATGCATCCCAGCACATGCTTGGCACAGTCCTGCAACAATTGGATGAACAAAATCACCTCCACCCCATTGCATTCCACTCTAAAACCTTTGACGCCACACAATGCAACTGGGATGTTGCCGACAGAGAAGCCTTCGCAATACTGGATGCACTATGCACATGGAGAGCATACCTGGCAAGCAGTGAACACAAAGTTATCATTTGCACAGATCACCGCAACCTACAGTACTTCCTATGCCCACAAAACCTCAATCACCGCCAAGCTAGGTGGTCACCAGAGCTCCAAGAATATGATTTCAAACTAGTGCACATCCCAGGCAAACAACACATCCCAGCAGACTTCCTTTCATGCCCCCTGAGAGACAAAGGAGAACATGACAATGAGAATATCACCCTATTCCCACCGGAACGTAATGCTACACTGCAGTTCACCACATTTCCACCAGACCTAGAAGAGCAAAGACAGATCCTCCAACACTACCATGACCACCCACTTGCCGGGCACCTGGGGGTGAAGAACACGCTTGCCCTGCTGTGCAGGCATTATGAAGGGGGAGAGGAACTTGAGCAATTCACTAAGGAATATGTGTGAGGGTGCGCCAAGTGCCAAGAGACCAAAGCACACACCACTCAACCCAGAGTTGTGCTATTTCCCATTGATGTCCCAGCAGAAGAGGGACCATTCCAAAGTGTCACAATGGATCTCATCACAGACCTCCCTCTCTCCTCAGGATACAATGTGATCCTCACCATTGTTAACCAGGGCTGCTCCAAAGCCACACACTTCCTCCCCTGCTCAACCACCATCACTGGAGAAGGTGTAGCTGCCCTGTACTTTTGTCACATCCTCCCCTGGTTTGGACTACCCCAGTGCATCATTTCAGATCAAGACCCCAGATTTACATCACACTTTGCATGCGTGTTGACAAAGAGTGTACATGCTAAACAGAACATCAGTACCACATTCCACCTCAGGACAGATGGCCAGAGTGAATGTGCCAATCAACAAGTAGAACAGTACCTGCGCCTCTGGGTTCCTGACCAACAGGACCAGTGGGCTTACTACCTCCCCATGGTGGAATTTGTGTTCAACTCCTGGCCACATGATTGCACCAAACTCACTGCACATGAACTGCTCTTCAGCTACCAACCTCAGTGCACAATAGACAATGACCCCACAGACCCACCAGCAGTACAAGACCGCCTCACACACATCACCAATGTGAGAAAGCACACACAAGCGCTTCTGAATGTGCCACCAAAGACAGTAATGCCTCAGTTTCAGAAGGATCAAAAGGTCTGGCTAGAAGGATGCCACATCAAAACCTACTACCCCAGTACTAAGCTAGTGCCTAAATGCTTTGGACCATTCAAAATCACATCAGTCATCTCCCCAGTTGCTTACCAACTTGAGCTGCCACCATCATGGATGATTCATAATGTGTTTCATGTCAACCTTTTGATGCCTTACCAAGAAACGAGCGCTCATGGACCCAATTACATGCGTCCGCCACCAGAAATCATTGAAGGAGCACCAGAACACTTCAGGTTACCACTGGTCCAACCCTATTAGGCTTAATAATTTCTATTAAGCATTGAGCCTAATAGGTACTATTTTGGCTGGGGCCATTTGGACCATCTTTATTTATTCTGGGGCTAAACACATTTAT
>QLOZ01002769.1:578-20982 GCA_003314065.1 Lactarius sp. MG50 | reverse complement strand
AGGCGGAGTGTGAAATTAGTCCAAATGGAAATGTAGTCAGTAACATGAATCGGGTGTTTGTCAAAGCGTATCGTAATCAAATTAGAGAGTCATAGCGGGCGTAATCGATCAGTTCCTTGGCTTCTGGGTTCAAAATGATGCGTCCTTCGTCGAGGGCTTTTAGGATAGTGGAACTGGAGTGACTGAATTCTCGCAGTTTCTGGAGTAGGCGGTGGTCGTGGTCAGGATTTTGGCGACAGTGCTCATTGCAAGTGACGTGGTGGATGGTGGCGAGGGTGACCGCGATAGAGTGGGCCTCACGGTCTGCTTCGCATAGCTTTTCTACTTCTTCTTGACTCCAGGGAGTTTGGTAGACCTCTGCTCGAGTCTGCAGGGCATTGATCGTGTTGGTAATTGCGGTGTGATGTGGTCGTGGTCGCGGGGCTCTTATTTGGGGTATAGCAATTGCGGGGACTCCGCTTTGGATGGTGTCAATAGGTCGAGGGGGGATAGTGGTGGTAATGGCGTCACGTATTGTGGGATCGGTGTGCGTGGCAGTGTGACTGCGTCCAGGTCCATCAGGATCTGGCCCAGACATAACCAGTTCAGTTTCCAGGTGGCCCAGTGAATCCCCAGATTGATGTGTGTCAGATCGGGGCCGTGTCGGCGGCAATAGTGCTGGCATTGGGTCAAGTGGTTGGTCGTGAGGAGGTGCAAGTTCTGGAAAGTTCTGGCCATCTGGATTCGTATCGTATGCACTGCAGGTGGTACCGGTGCCCATCTCTTCGATTCGTCGTTCGCCTTCATTGGGAATCGTTTGTAGAAGTCGGGGTAGTTGGACGGTGGGAGTGGAAGGAGCGGATTGGAACAGTGGCACTCGGGTGGTAGTAGACGGGTCATCGAGTCGTCTCGGGAATCGTTTAGGGTACGTATAGTCGAGTGGAAACGGGGGCATTTAGTATGGGTGATGATGTGGACAGTAATTGGATTTGCAGAAGTATGGGTGGAGGTTCGAGTGGAGGTTTTGTCGTGTTTCGTGTTTCGGTTCATGCAAAGGGCCGTCGCCGGCCGGGCGACATATCAAACTCCCGGTGGCCCTAACCCAATCCATGTTTACACCATAAGCCTAGACCTCAAGGCACCTCCCATGCCTGCAATAGGTATGGCCAAAGTCCCTCAAGTTCTAGACCAACCTGGGCATCTGTCCTCTCGAGCCCAAGGCACAACTCTAGCCTCAGGGGCCCCTATCACCCCATCTTGGCATAGTCTTACGCCCTGACTACGGCCCACCTGCCTCGTGGCTAGGCTTCCCATTACCCTGTCGCCTCTCGGCTAAGGGCCCACCAGGTCTTGCCTTTTACAGGGGTCCCAATCCCCAACCTTGCCGGGTTACCAAGCCGGTAGGGTAGACTAACCAAAGCACCACCCACACTCGCAATGAGCATGGCCGCAGTGCCCCAGAGGTGCCCTGTCCCTTGCGGGTCGGGTGGTTTTTAGCCGGAACTCCAAAGGACCCGTTAGCGACATCGGGTCCATAGGGGAATGCTGCTGCAGGCCTTACATCCCCGTCTCCCTAGTCACTCGGCCATCCACCTGGCATGGATTCCTCTGTTGACGCACTCTGTGTGCCCTGCCAGTGAGTTGTATGTCCGGCCTGGGATGAACGGGATAGCGTAAGGAGAGGCGAGGATGTGGAAGGTGCGTAGATTGGGTGGTTGAGGATATTCTTCTTTCAGTGGCTGCTTCGTGATTCATTTCTTGTCGGTGGGTGAGTAGTAGTAGTGGAAGTACGAGTATGGGATGGGGAGAGGGTCCCAATTCATGAAGTGTCCCAGGGGATTACAGGTCGGTGTTGATTCGCTAGTGGTTGTGAGGGGAAGAGTTTAAGGGATGCGTATCTTGCTGGGAGTTGTGTCTGTCTGCCAGTTCTTGTAGTCATTGATGTCGGCCTCGTGTTGGGCTGAGGGGCCAGTGATCTTGCGGGTTCTGTCGTTATCGATGGTGTCATGGGAGTGGGCGTAGAGGAATTACCCCCCTCTCAAGGCAGGTGCCATCTCGGTGCCTGTGGCGTGGCTCGTGGTGTGTCAGGGTTGCGTCGATAGAAGTCTTCTATCAGATCTGGTGCGTGAAGATCCTGGGCTGAGACCCAAGAATCTTCAGAGGCTGGGAATCCCTTCCAATGAACAAGGAAGCGGAGTTCCCTCCTCCGGCCGTAATGGTCTGCTTTGCAGATCAATTCGACTTCCCACTCTGGTTCTCCTTCGATTACTTCTGGATCGGGTCGGGCATAATTGTGTCTGTGGGCGTCCATTTCAACATAGCGTGTGAGTAGATCCACATGGAAGGTGGGGTGGATCCGCATGGATGTGGGAAGGCGGAGGCGGTAGGTGACGGGGGATAGCTTCTGCGTGATAGGGAATGGGCCATATCGTCGTGGGGCTAGTTTCATCGTGGGGTAGTGAAGCTTGAGGTTGTGCCCTTCAAGCCACACTTGGTCCCCTTCATCGAATTCGACTGGTATCGTATGATCGGCCGCGGTCTGGAATGCTTTTACTGCTGCTTCGCGTGCCTCCTGGATCTTCTGAAGGCGCTCGGTGACTTCTGGTACCCAAGCTTCCTCAGTGGACATCGGGATGAATGGTTTTGTGCCGAAAAGGAGTTGGTGGGGTGTTTGTCCAGAGCGGTCGTGGGGCCATGAGTTATGAATGTATTCGGCGAGTGGTAGATAGGGGGCCCATGCGGTCTGGTCGTTCGACGTCCAGAGGCGGAGGTACTGCTCCAGCCACTGATTAGCATGTTCGCTGGCACCATCGGTTCGAGGGTGGAACGCTGTTGACACATTCTGTTGAATGTGAAGGAGCCGACAGAGCTCTGTGGTGAATTGCGACACAAATCGGGGGTCGCGGTTGCTGATGATCTTTCTGGGTATGCCGAACCAGGGGATGAGGTGTTGAAGATAGAGGGCGGCGACACCCTCTCCAGTGATGTTTGTGGTGCAGGGGAGGAATTTGGCTGCTTTGGAGCAGCCTTGGTCGACTATCGTGAGGATGGCGTTGAAGCTGTGCGATTTGGGTAGGTCTGTGATCAAGTCCATGGCGATGGACTGGAATGGGCCCTGTGTTGGGTTCACCGGTAGGTGTTGAAGTGGTGCGCATCGGTGATGGGTTCACGGTTTATTTTCCTGGCATGAGGCACAGCTGCGTACGTATTCTGCGGCGAACTCCTTCATGCCTTCTCCCTCATACTGTTGGTCGAGTAGGTGTTGGGTGTTGGTGATACCAGGGTGGCCCACGAGTGGGTGATCGTGGTGGAGACGTAGGACTTCACGCCTTGCTTCGATTTCCTCGAGGAATGCGAGTTTGGCGAATCGTGAGTCAGGGAGCATAACGACCCCCTTATTGTCGTCGTCTCCTTGGTCTACACTGAAGGGGCATGATAGGAAGTCGGCGGGGATGTGTTTCTTCCCAGGTACATGCACCAGCTTGAAGTCATAGTCTGCAAGTTCTTGGTGCCATTGCGCTTGTCGTCGATTCAGGTTCTGTGGTTTCCTGAAATATTGGAGGTTGTGGTGATCGGTGTGGACTAGGGTTTGGTGGTGAGAGCCGGTGAGATATGGTCGCCAGTATTCTAGGGCACGGACGACCGCATACAGTTCCTTGTCATATATGTCCCAATTCCTCTGCGTTTCATCAAGGGTCGCCGACAGGAACGCGACTGGATGGAGTTTATTCCTGTCATTGCATTGCTGTAGCACCGCTCCGATGGCATACGCCGAGGCATCAGTGTCGACGATGAATGCCTTCTCGAACTGGGGTTGTCGTAGTATGGGTGCCGTGATAACTGCGTTGATAAGGGCGTCGAACCCCTCTTGGTGTGTCTCGTCCCAATAAAACTTGCCTCCCTTGGCGCAGAATGCCACCAAGGCATTGAGGGGCGCCGCGAGTGTGCTGAATCCGCGGATGTACATTCGGTAGAAGTTCAGGAAGCCGAGCAGCGCCCGTACTTCCTTCAGGGTCAATGGTCGTTTCCAGGCTTTAATGCCCGCTACTTTTACTGGGTCCATGGCGATGGAGCCTTTGCTGATAACAACTCCCAAATATTCGATGGAGTCTGATTCGAATTGACATTTTTGGGGTTTCAGGAAGAGGTTGTTGCGTCTTAGGATCGCCAGGACGTCGTTTACTACTCTGTGGTGGAGGTGGATGTCGTGTGGGGTGTGGATGAGGATGTCATCCATATAGATCGTGACGTAGCCTTCGTTGATGAGTTCGCGGAATAGGCAGTTCATCATTGACTGGAAGGTGGCCGGTGCATTCGTGAGTCCGAAGAACATGACCATGGGTTCGAAGAGTCCTCGGTTCATCTTGAAGGCTGTCTTCCACTGGTCACCATCTTTAATGCGGACATTATTGTACCCCCAACGGATATCGAGTTTCGTGAAGAGTGCTGATGGCTGTCCATTCACGCGTGTGAGTCTATCCATTAGTTCTCTAATGAGGGGGAGTGGAGTCGTGTTGTGTATAGTCCAGGCGTTGAGTTTGCGGTAATCCTGAACTGGCCTGAGATCGCCGTTCTTCTTCTTGATGAAGAAGAAAGGGGATGCATATGGCGATTTAGAGGTACGAATGTACCCCTTCCTCAGGTTCTCATCAATGAATTTCTGTAAGGCGATGTCTTCTGTCGGTGTGAGTGGGTAGACCTTGCAGTCAAGGGTTTGTGGGGCGTCAGGCTTCAGGTCAATTGCGTGATCCCACGGTCGTGGCTCTGGGAATCGTTGTGCTGCTTCTTCACTGAAGACTTTGGTGTGTGCATGGTACTGTGGGGGGACTATTTCGTCCCATCTTCGTTCTGTTTTGTCCGTTGCTTGTTCTGCCAGTCATTGCGCTACCGTGGTCTTGGCAACGCGCACGTAGAGTTCATCCCTGTCCTCAAGGAGGGGTTTCTCTACTTCAATCTTGGCATAGCGCATACCTGTGACTTCGGTTGTTGTCGCTGGTTGTTTAAGTGCCGCTCCTATTGTTCGGATGGTGACTGGGGTGTTGAACCAGGCATTTTTCCAGTCTGGGTGTGGGTCTGTGGCTGCGAACCAGGGGTAGCTGAATATGATGTCATCTCCTCCCATGTGGGCCACAAAGAAGCGTAAGACGTGTCGTCGATCCCCAGTGATCACTTCCAGATCAGTATAATGTGTGAGTCGTCCTCCTGCATTTGGGGATCCGTTGGCGTTTTGGATTTCATGAGGTTGTGGTAGTAAGTGGGTGCCGAGGTGATGTTTATCCACAAACTCTCAGCTGACAAAGCATTCCATAGCGCCTGAGTCCAAAAATGCTTGTACCTTGACTTCTTTGTTGGCTGTCTGATATATGGTCGAAGCCCGAACAGAATTCGCTCTAGGCAAGAACACATCTCGATTGAATACTGCTCGCATGAAGGCTATTGCCCCTTCGCTGGGATGTGAGCTGTGGATGCGTGCAAATTGGGCCGCCATTCTGTGATAGGCTTTGGTGCTGAGTCTTTTGAAGAACTCGAGCACCTGGCGTCGTTTTGGGGTCTTTGGTTTCGTGGGGGTGTTGTTTGGTGCTTTTGATTGGCGAGATTTGGTTCTGAGGCATGATGCTGCCACTTGGGTTGGGGGTGTTGGTTCTGGTGTCGTCGGTCTGGTTAGTGGGGGTATCTCACTCGGTAGTGATGAAGTGCGTCGGGTCTTCCATTGCGCTTGTCGGTATGGTTGCATAGCTGTGAGGATGGCTTGTCTCTGGCGGCTGGAGTTCTTCCATGTCGTCCATGTTTGGGGTTGGTCGTATTGCATGCAGGCTTCAAGTAGTCTCATGGTCAATCCTCGTTTGAACTTTTCAAGGACTGCTGGGTCGTCTTCATGGTATGTGGCTTTGCGGGCCAATTCGGCGAAGCAGGTGATATACCCATCGATGTCGTCTTTGGTCATTGTGAGCGTGTTAAGCTCTGCTGCGGCTCGATAAGGTCCATTGACCTCGAACCAGTCTCATGTCAGGTGGGCTTCGAAATCATCCCACAAGTCATGTGTAAGGTTTGGTGCGGGGTTGGAAAGGAGCCATTCCTCTTCACTCCGTTTCCACTCGGTTACTGCTATTCTGTGTACATACGTGAGGGCGTGTGCAATCTTCGCTTGGGGGGTCGTCATAATTGGATGCGTGGCGTTCACAAATTGGTATAGCTTCAGTTCGTGTAGGAAGGAGTCAGTTGTGGCTCGGTTGCCACTAAAGACGGGTGGTTCTCGGCCTTCTAACCATAGATCATCATCCTGCAGTTGGGGTACTGGTGGAATGTTCTGGGGTGCATTTGGTGGGTTTGGCACCGGGGGTCCGTACCCTGGTGGGAATACTGCCACAGGGGCTTGCATGTTGTTGTCTTTGTGGCTAGGGGTGACCCCTTTGCCAATTCGGGTTTATTGTTTGATATCGTGGAGCGATTGATAAGCGCTCTTGGATCTGGAATCGGGTGATGTGTATCTTTCGATCGATAATGGTCACGTGATTTTCTGTCGGTCGGATCTCTCGCGATCGGATGATCAGTGCGAGCGGGTGTCGGTTTTCTCAGTGTTTTGGAGTTAGCCTTGTAGCTTCTGTCATTCGGGGGTTCGGGAGGCTTGTTCTAGTGTTACACTTGAGCTCTGAGCGCATCGGTATCATTCGCTGAGTCATGAAGATGACTTAGACACTGGGAGTCCCACGATATAGAGACTACACGCAGTGGCGGTCCCCTTAGAGGTATAACCCACTGTCAAGGGTTCACTTAAGGGATTCAGCAGTCAGGCAATCGACCTGAGGATCAGGGGGTTCACAAGGTAAGAGGGAAATACGGGTAGCCTCAAGGGCCAGAGTGTAGCTTGGTATTGGCACAAAGAGAACAAGCCTAGAGATTACAAGCTACTCTAGGGGATCTTATATAGATAATGAGTCACGAGAGCAGAATACCAGATCGGGTCACATGAGTCCGTAGCATGCTGGAATTGGGGGTTCAAAACAGCCATGAGGTAGTAAGATGAAAGGACAGCTAAAGGTGAGCATAGTGGGTGAAATCGTAACACCTTGTGTGTCAGGTTTGTCTTCAATGAGGGCATGGAGTACATCACATGTTACGGTTTCTTTCCCTTTCCCTTACTTGACGCGCCATTCGGGCTCTGACCCGTGACCTGTACTGTCACATGATGCGATATCATGTGACGCGACTTGGACTTACCAGTTGTCATGTGACCATATGTCATGTGACGCGATGACTCCTCGTGACTGCGACGCGATGTGACTTATACAAGCGACTTATGGCGACTCCCTAAGAGTCGTCGCGACTGTACGTGACTGATAGTAGTGACTCTTGGTGAGCACTACTGACTCCTTGTTGACTCCTACCTACGACTCGTTGTGACTAGGTAGGGTAGTATAAAAGCAGTAGGAAGTTGAGCTGGAATCCCCAGTCTCAACTTCGTCTCCAATACGAGTTGAATCCACTGCAGAACCCCTTGTGACTGAGCACCTTCCTATTCCTTTCATCTCTATCACCGCTCCGGCTTAGTCAGCCACATCAAAGCTTGACGCGTGTGCTATAACACGTGTAATGTCACAGAAAGGCTCCTTTGCGAAGGACCTACCGGAACCAAGTACTCGGGCATCTCGGCCTCAGGCACCTCGGCCTTACTCGGGTTCCAACAAGATACACGTGACTATTCCCAGGGTCACGTGCCAAGTCAAGTCGACTTAGATCACGTGCAACAGCCACTCGATCATGTGACACGAATGCAAGCTCGCTTTGTGCCACAGTCCCTCGTAACCGTGACATCACAGGCTTGCACATGAGCCTCCACCCTTGGGCACACAGGGAGTGCAGGCAGTATGAAGACAGGAAGTGATGGGACATTTTCTTGTGCTGAGCACACTGGGTGTCCACACAGGTAGTAAACAAGGGAGGTGTTATGGCTTGATGGGCCATGGCACAGATAAGTGCAGATAGCACCAGTAGTTGCGGAGTCACGCGTGACTCAAATCGCAAGCTAGACCTTTGCGGCAGGTCTAGATAGGCTCTAGAGACGAAGGCGCGTCGTGCAAGCATAGACAGAAAGGACAACGATGTCAATTGCGAGTCAAGTCGAGCTTAAGGCTCAATGCTACCAAAAGTCAGTCTTTTATACATGTCTTCACGGAATAGCACAGAAGGTGATGGAAGCTAATGATGTCAGTGGTGCGAGCAGCTGATCTATCACTAGAAGGGTCTGGAGAATGAGTCTGGAGGCTGAGCACATATGTCAAGCAAGAACGAGACAGAGACGGTGTCACTCTCGTACAAAGGCACACGTCATAGGTCACAGGGTCAGCGACATCACTTATTGTACAAGGCACACGTCATGGGTCACATGGTAGGAAAGAAAGGAAAAGGCAGTCCTGGCTTGAAAAATCGTAACAGGAGGGGAGATAGAGATGAAGCAGGATTTGATCAAGGGCTGGGGAAATGCATGAGTAGATGCAGGCTGCTTGGAGGCATTGTTCCATGAGGTGTTGCTCTTGTGTCATGAGAATATGAGAGCAGATGAGGCAGGTATCGCATTCCAGCTGGGGGGCATTATAGTCCCCAAGCCTGGGTGGTGTGGAAAGGAAGTGGTTAAGTTCATGAGTGGTCTGGATGTGATCATGTCTGTCAAATCCTCTCAGTTGATGGATGTCAGCAAGGACACCTGGGTCCTGGAGTCTTTCCACTAGCTGGTCAATGTGGTGGCATAGTGCACAGTTAGTGTTTAAGGGTCCAGTTACCCTAACTGGAAAATAACTGGTAACCAAACCTAACCTAACCAAAAATAACTGGACCATCAGTCACAGTTATGTTGAATTGAACCCAAATCAGTTAGCGGTCACATGATTCTTGAAATATTCACAACCAATCCATAACTGGTCACAACTGGTCACAACTGGTTATTATGAAATTCATATCTTTATTTATCAGACCCTAATACTGATACAAGGATTATCTAATTTATCTAATTTAAATATCTAAAAATATATTACTACATCTAATGTAAGTTTAAGGCTGTGTGAGGGGAAAGTGAAAGGAGACATGAAGGAGGGAGTGGAGGGTTTATATATGTTGGAGCCGTGCATGGACCATTTAGGTCTTGACTTGTGCTAATTGGCAATCAACAAATGTACACAGGCATTAACAATCAACAAGCGTCGCCACATCACCACTTGCCTCAGGCTCAATGCCAGGCAACAAGGGGGGCACTGTGGGCTCAGGAGACATCCCTCCCAAGTTCACTGGTTTTTTCTTAGTTTTCTCTGGTACCAAAAGTGGTTGTTAATCATTTAGTTTACAGGAACAGTGTGGCAGCACTAAGGTGTGACATGGGTGCGGGTGACACTGTGGTTTTTGGTCATGGTTTGTCATGGGTGCAGGTGTGGTTTTGGGATTTCCCACCTGAGGCAAAACCGCACCCTTAACTGTGGGTTATGGGTTCTTACAGTTTTTACTACTATGGCTTTTGTTTTTGCTACCAGCTATTTTGTTCTTTGTTTTTTGTTTTTTTGTTTTTTTTGTTTGTTTTTACTGGTTCCACATGTTGGCCAGTCACATGGCATCTTCTCTCACGCTGCCACCATCCCCACCTCAAAACATGAACGCGTGGGGTTTTTAAGGCGTGACACAGGTGTGGGTGACACCACGGTTTTTGGTCATGGTTTGTCACAGGTGCAGGTGCAGTTTTGGGATTTCCCACCCAAGGCAAAACTGCACCCTTAACTGTGGGTATATGGTTTCTTATGGTTTTTACTACTATGGCTTTGTGTTTTTGCTACCAGCTATTTTGTTCTTTTTTTTTGTTTTTACTGGTTCCACACACTGGCCAGTCATGTGGCATTCTTCTCTTGCCACCACCATCCCCACCTCAAAACACGAATGCGTGGGGTTTTCCAACTGCCACCCCCCTCCCTCGCTCCAAATGTGAGATAGAGGGGGGTTTCTGTCTGCAGTGCTTAAGGTTCCACATGGGTACACCCATGACAGTTTTGCAAGTGTTTGTACCCCTAACTGTGGAACCCATAACTGTATGGTTAGGGGTACATAACCGGCCCGTAACATTTGCGGGTGACACAGGGTTTGCGGTATGACACAGTGACCTGTGGTGGAATGCAAAACCACAGTGGAATTCATACCCACATAAAGATTAAAATATAATATATTCAATGAGCTAGCTATGATACAATGTCACACATAGTAAGAAGTGAATATTCCCGCCGCCACTGCCACTGCCTTCACTGCAGCTGTCACTACTGCCCCCGCCACCATTGCTATCACCCCTGGTGTCGCTGCATTGTTGCAGTCGCAGTGGTCGCCGCGGTCGCCACGTTGCTGTCACAGCCGTGGCCACATTGCTGCAGTCGCTGTGGTTGTGTTGCTGCCATGGGTGCATCGCTGTGGTCGCTGTGGTCATTGCCGCCATTGTGTTGTCGTTGTGCTGTGGCTCTGCTGCTGCGGTTGTCACCATAGCTGTGTGGCTGTCATCGTTGCTGTGGTCACCGTGTCGCCACCGTGTTTGTGTCGCCACGGTCACCGCCATGGCTGCATCACTGCCATCGCCAATGTGGCTGTGTGGCTGTTGTCACTGCTGCATCTGCGTCGCTGTTGTCGCCGCCGTGGCTGCGTCACTATTGTTGTTGCCATGTCTGCATGGGTGCGCCGCTGTGGTCATTGCCATCGCTGCTGCTGCTGCCATGGCTGCATCGCTGCAGTTGCTGTCGTTGCTGCATTGTTGCCATCGTTGCCGTGGCTGAGTCACTGCCTTGCTGCTGTCGCCATGGTCGCCACTGTGGCTGTGTCATTGCCGGAGTCACTGTGGCTGAGTTGCTGCTGTTGTCACCATAGCTGCGTTGCTGCTGTCACAGCGGTTGTTGCTGTCCTGGTGTCGCTGCTGTGAGTGCGTTGTTGTCATCGCCACCATGGTTGCCTTATAACATCACATTGTCAAACACAGGACTTCCCCTTGCCATAACTTTAGCCTTGGCCTTTGCGACAAAGCAAATGTTAAAAGAGAACTTACTGGTCCATGTGCTTGGATCATGTGAGACTATGGCAAATGTCACGCTCAGTGGACTTGTATGCTTCATTTTTACTTTTACATATGCCTACCACTTCGCGCTTCGACTCACAGTGGCATCATCCTTCCTTGTTGCTCACAAAGAGGTACGATGCTACTATCTGCTCGACTCTATGGACTGCTGGGCCCCTATGGCCCATGACTCCGCTCTCGCGTCTCACTACTGTACTACCTACTCACCACCCGGTCTGATGGACCACCTGGACCAGTGCGCATCCACTAGTGCTACATTTGCACGCCTCTGCACATGTGCTGCCTTGACATCTTATTGGCTCACAGCTTTATGACTCACCTACTGTACTGTGACTCCTGATGACTCGGACTACTTACTATGTTACGATTTCACCCACTATGCTCACCTTTAGCTGTCCTTTCATCTTACTACCTCATGGCTGTTTTGAACCCCCAATTCCAGCACGCTACGGACTCACGTGACCCGATCTGGTATTCTGCTCTCGTGACTCATTATCTATATAAGATCCCCTAGAGTAGCTTGTAATCTCTAGGCTTGTTCTCTTTGTACCAATACCGAGCTACGCTCTGGCCCTTGAGGCTACCCATATCCCCCTCTTACCTTGTGAACCCCCTGATCCTCAGGTTGATTGCCTGACTGCTGAATCCCTTAAGTGAACCCTTGACAGTGGGTTATACCTCTAAGGGGACTGCCACTGCATGTAGTCTCTATATCGTTAGGGCATGACACGGGTTTTTGCTGATTTGTTTTCCCACGGTCCCTAGAAGGTCAAGTTTTGGACGAAATTCTTAGTTGAGGAGTGAAATTGATAGAGAATTGATTGAGCTATATCTCCACCAAATCTCAACCGATTTGGATGATTATTGGTGTGTCAGGAAGCAAAACACTGCGGAAAATCGTGCAGTTTCTCAACCCGTACGGTTTTTCACAATGTTTTGCTTCCTGACACACCAATAATCATCCAAATCGGTTGAGATTTGGTGGAGATATAGCTCAATCAATTCTCTATCAGTTTCACTCCTCAACTAAGAATTTCGTCCAAAACTTGACCTTCCAGGGACCGTGGGAAAAAATTTAAGCCAAAACCCGTGTCATGCCCTATATATCGTGGGACTCCCAGTGTCTAAGTCATCTTCACGACTTAGCGAACGATACCAATGTGCTCAGAGCTTGAGCGTAACACTAGAACAAGCCTCCCAAACCCCCAAACGACAGAAGCTACAAGGCTAACTCCAAAACACTGAGAAAACCGACACCCGCTCGCACTGATCATCCGATCGCGAGAGATCCGACCGACAGAAAATCACGTGACCATTATCGATCGAAAGATACACATCACCCGATTCCAGATCCAAGAGCGCTTATCAATCGCTCCACGATATCAAACAATAAACCCGAATTGGCAAAGGGGTCACCCCTAGCCACAAAGACAACAACATGCAAGCCCCTGTGGCAGTATTCCCGCCAGGGTACAGACCCCCGGCGCCAAACCCACCGAATGCACCCCAGAACATTCCACCAGTACCCCAACTGCAAGATGACGATCTACGGTTAGAAGGTCGAGAACCACCAATCTTTAGTGGTGATCGTACGACAACAGACTCCTTTCTACACGAATTGAAGCTCTACCAATTTGTGAACGCCACACACCTGATCATGATGGAACCCCAAATGAAAATAGCCCACGCACTCACGTACATGCGTGGAATGACAGTCACCGAATGGAGATGCGGCAAAGAGAGATGGCTTCTCACCAACCCTGCACCGACCCTTACGAACAACTTGTGGGACGACTTCGAAGCCCACCTGATACAAGACTGGTTCGATGTCAATGAACCATATCGAGCCGCAGCAGAACTTGATACGCTCACAATGACCAAAGATGACATCGATGGGTATATCGCCCACTTTGCCGAATTGGCCCACAAAGCCACATATCACGAAGACGACCCCGCCATCCTCGAAAAGTTTAAATGAGGACTAACCATGAGACTACTTGAAGCCTGCATGCAGTACGACCAACCCCAGACGTGGATGACATGGAAGGACTCCAGCCGTCAAAGACAAGCTATCATCACAGCTACACAACCATACCGACAAACACAGTGGGAGAGGCGATACACCTCCTCACCACCAACCGAGACACCCCCACCGACCAGACCAACGACACCAGAACCAACACCCACAGCCCAAGTGGTGACATCGTACTTCAGAACCAGATCTCGCCAATCAAAAGTGCCAAACGACACCCCCATGAAACCAGAGCCCCTGAAACGACGCCAGGTGCTCGAGTTCTTCAAAAGGCTCAGCACCAAAGCCTACCACAGAATGGCTGCCCAGTTCGCACGAATCCATGCCTCCTGCCCCAGCGAAGGAGCCATAGCCTTTGCACGAGTGGTATTCAACCACAACGTATTCCTACCCTGAGCGAACTCCATTTGAGCTTTGACCACATACCAGACAGCCAGCAAAGAAGTCAAAGTACAAGCCTTCTTAGATTCAGGAGCCACAGAATGTTTTATCAGCTGAGAATTTGTGGACAAACACCGCCTCAGCGCTCGTCTTCTACCGGCACCTCG
Organism: Lactarius sp. MG50; assembly: GCA_003314065.1. NCBI lineage: Eukaryota > Fungi > Basidiomycota > Agaricomycetes > Russulales > Russulaceae > Lactarius > Lactarius sp. MG50. The sequence goes on along the minus strand of QLOZ01002769.1, from coordinate 7,337 downwards.
CGAAATCCAAAATGCTGATGGGTCCCCAAACACAGGAGGATGACTCACACATTACACCGATCTAGAAGTGACCACAGGAGAATGACGACATGTCCTACGCTTCTTCGTGGCCCACATGGGGGGAGACAACATTGTATTGGGTTACCCTTGGTTCGCAGCTACAAACCCACACCCAGACTGGAAAAACGCTCGGTTCAACATCCCGATCACCATCTGGACCATAGGAGCAGCACTTAAAAGACCAACGGCACCAGTTGAAGTTGCGGGCATGCGCCACGCCAAAGTCGAAGTAGAAGAGCCCCTCCTTGAGGACGGGGATGAACTCTACGTGCGCATAGCGAAAACCACGGTTGCACAACAACTAGCAGAGCAAGCTACCAATAAAACAGAACGAAGGTGGGACGAAATAGTCCCCCCACAGTACCACGCACACGCCAAAGTCTTCAGTGAAGAAGCAGCACAACGATTCCCAGAACTGCGACCCTGGGAGCATGCAATCGACCTGAAACCTGATGCCCCACAGACCCTAGACTGTAAAGTCTATCCACTCACCCCGACGGAAGATATAGCCTTACAGAAATTCATCGACGAGAACCTGACGAAGGGGTACATCCGCACCTCTAAATCATCATACGCATCCCCTTTCTTCTTCATCAAGAAGAAGAACGGCGACCTCAGACCAGTTCAGGATTACCGAAAACTCAACGCCTGGACCATACGTGATACGACCCCACTTCCCCTCATCAGAGAATTGATGGACAGACTCACACACATGAATGGGCAGCCAGCGGCACTCTTCACGAAACTCGATATCCACTGGGGGTACAACAATATTCGCATCAAAGATGGCGATCAATGGAAGACGGCATTCAAAACAAACAGAGGACTCTTTGAACCCATGGTCATGTTTTTCGGGCTCACAAACGCACCAGCCACCTTCCAATCGATGATGAATTGCCTATTTCGCGAACTCATCAACAAAGGCTACGTCACGATCTACATGGACGACATCCTCATCCACACCCCACGCGACATCCGACTCCACCGTCGCGTAATGAACGATGTCCTTTCAATATTGGGATGCAACGACCTCTTCCTAAAACCCCAGAAGTGTCAATTCGAAGCAGACTCCATTGAATACCTAGGAGTCATCATCTCAGAGGGATCCATCGCTATGGACCCAGTAAAAGTCGCAGGCATCAAGGCCTGGAAACGACCCTCCACTTTGAAGGAAGTACGAGCACTGCTTGGCTTCCTGAATTTCTACCGCATGTATATCCGTGGTTTTAGTACCCTCGCTGCACCGCTCAATGCCCTCGTGGCCTGGTGCACGAAAGGAAACAAATTCTATTGGGACGAATCACACCAGGAAGCATTCAACGCACTCATTGATGCAGTTATCACAGCTCCAGTTCTTCAACAACCCCAATTTGACAAACCATTCATTGTTGACACTGACGCTTCGGCGTACGCCATCGGAGCAGTGCTACAACAACACAACAACAAAAACAAGTTACAACCAGTCGCATTCCTGTCAGCGACCCTCGATGAAACACAACGAAACTGGGACATCTATGACAAGGAACTGTACGCAGTGGTCCGCGCCCTTGAATACTGGCGACCCTACCTCGCTGGCTCCCACCACCAAACCCTCGTTCACACCGACCACCACAACCTCCAATACTTCAGAAAACCGCAGAACCTGAACCAACGACAGGCACGTTGGCACCAAGAACTCGCAGACTATGACTTCAAGCTGGTGCACATGCCTGGAAAGAAACACATTCCCGCCAACTTCCTGTCATGCCCCTTCGGTGTAAACCAGGGGGATGATGATAATAAGGGAGTCACACTCCTCCCCGAAACTCGCTTCACCAAACTTGCATTCCCTGACGAGTTAGAGGCACGACGCGAAGTCTTACGCCTCCACCACGACCACCCATTGGCTGGACACCCCGGCATTGCCAACACCCAGCACCTACTCGACCAGCAGTACGAAGGAGAGGGCATGAAGGAATTTGCTGCAGAATACGTATGTGGCTGCGCCTCATGCCAAGAAAGCAAACCATGGACCCACCACAGACATGCACCACTACAACACCTGCCCGTGGACCCAATGCAAGGCCCATTCCAGTCCATCGCCATGGACCTGATCACGGACCTACCCGAGTCCCATGGCTTTAATGCCGTTCTCACGATCATTGACCAAGGCTGCTCCAAAGCAGCGAAATTCCTCCCCTGCACCACGAATATCACAGGAGAGGGCATTGCAGCCCTCTACCTCCATCACCTAATCCCCTGGTTTGGAATACCCAGGAAGATCATCAGTGATCGTGACCCCCGATTTGTATCGCAATTCACCACAGAGCTTTGTCGACTCCTCCACATCCAGCAGAACGTGTCAACAGCGTTCCACCCTTGAACCGACGGCGCTAGCAAACATGCTAATCAGTGGCTGGAGCAGTACCTCCGCCTCTGGACCTCGAACGACCAGACCGCATGGGCCCCCTATCTACCACTTGCCGAATACGTTCATAACTCATGGCCCCACGACCGCTCTGGACAAACACCCCACCAACTCCTCTTCGGCACAAAACCATTCATCCCGATGTCCACTGAGGAAGCTTGGGTACCAGAAGTCACCAAGCACCTTCAGAAGATCCGGGAGGCACGCGAAGCAGCAGTAAAAGCATTCCAGACCGTGACCGATCGCATGATACTGGTCGAATTCAACGAAGGGGACCAAGTGTGGCTTGAAGGGCGTAACCTCAAGCTTCACTATCCCATGATGAAACTAGCTCCACGACGATACGGCCCATTCCCCATCATGCAGAAGTTATCCCCTGTCACCTACTGCCTCCGTCTTCCCACGTCCATGCGGATCCACCCCACCTTCCATGTGGATCTACTCACACGCTACGTTGAAACAAACGCTCATGGCCATAATTACGCCCGGCCGGACCCTGAAGTAATCGAGGGTGAACCCAAATGGGAAGTGGAGTCGATCTGCAAGGCCGACCTATATGGCAGACGGCGGGAACTCCGCTTCCTGATTCATTGGAAGGGATTCCCAGCCTCTGAAGATTCTTGGGTCTCGGCCCAGGATCTTCACGCACCTGACCTGACGGAAGACTTCTACCGACGCCACCCCGACACACCACGAGCCACGCCACAGGTGCCGAGATGGCACCTACCTCGAGAGGGGGGTAACTCCTCTACGCCCACTCCCATGACACCATCGATAACGACAGAACCCGCAAGATCACTGGCCCCTCAGCCCAACACAAGGCCGACATCAACGACTACAAGAACCGGCAGACAGACACGACTCCCAGCAAGATACGCATCCCTTAAACTCTTCCCCTCACAACCACTAGCGAATCGACACCGACCCGTAATCCCCTGGGACACTTCATGAATTGGGACCCTCTCCCCATCCCATACTCGTACTTCCACTACTACTACTCACCCACTGACAAGAAATGAATCGCGAAGCAGCCACTGAAAGAAGAATATCCTCGACCACCCAATCTACGCACCTTCCACATCCTCGCCTCTCCTTACACTATCCCGTTCATCCCAGGCCAACCGAAACACGAAACACGACAAAACCTCCACTCGAACCTCCACCCATACTTCTGCAAATCCAATTACTGTCCACATCATCACCCATACTAAATGCCCCCATTTCCACTCGACTATACGTACCCTAAACGATTCCCGAGACGACTCGATGACCCGTCTACTACCACCCGAGTGCCACTGTTCCAATCCGCTCCTTCCACTCCCACCGTCCAACTACCCTGACTTCTACAAACGATTCCCAATGAAAGCGAATGACGAATCGAAGAGATGGGCGCCGGTACCACCTGCAGTGCATACGATACGAATCCAGATGGCCAGAACTTTCCAGAACTTGCACCTCCTCACGACCAACCACTTGACCCAATGCCAGCACTATTGCCGCCGACACAGCCCCGATCTGACACACATCGATCTGGGGATTCACTGGGCCACCTGGAAACTGAACTGGTTATGTCTGGGCCAGATCCTGATGGACCTGGACACAGTCACACCGCCACGCACACCGATCCTGCAATACGCAACGCCATTACCACCACTATCCCCCCTCGACCTATTGACACCATCCGAAGCGGAGTCCCCGCAATTGCTATACCCCAAATAAGAGCCCCGCGACCACAACCACATCACACCGCAATTACCAACACGATCAATGCCCTGCAGACTCGAGCAGAGGTCTACCAAACTCCCTGGAGTCAAGAAGAAGTAGAAAAGCTATGCGAAACAGACCGTGAGGCCCACTCTATCGCGGTCACCCTCGCCACCATCCACCACGTCACTTGCGATGAGCACTGTCGCCAAAATCCTGACCACAACCACTGCCTACTCCAGAAACTGCGAGAATTCAGTCACTCCAGTTCCACTATCCTAAAAGCCCTCGACGAAGGATGCATCATTTTGAACCCAGAAGCCAAGGAACTGATCGATTACGCCCGCTATGACTCTCTAATTTGATTACGATACGCTTCAACAAACACCCGATTCATGTTACTGACTACATTTCCATTTGGACTAATTTCACACTCCGCCTCGTACTATACAAAAGAGACCAACCCTTCACGAATGGCTTCCTAACACTCTTTACCCACACCCTCCTCGGTCCTTTACCCTCATCAACGACGCTGCATTCGTTCCCCCACATGGAACTCAAATCACAACGTTTTACCACCCCCAGTCACTCTCGCCACCCTCGCGAATGTCACCTCCACATCGCACTCGACTTGGATCATCAAGTCGCCACCTTTCTAAAAGACATAAACGACCTCGTTGCGCAAAACGTCGCCAGCTGTACCACTTTCGAAATGCGATTCCATTGGGACCCTATCACCCCTCCCGCGTCAGATACACCTTCTACCACTACCGACGAGGATTTACCCATGACAGATGCCTAATGAAGCCGGGATGTCTTCAGACCTGATAGAGGGGCAGTGTTATGATTTCACCCACTATGCTCACCTTTAGCTGTCCTTTCATCTTACTACCTCATGGCTGTTTCGAACCCCCGATTCCAGCACGCTACAGACTCACATGACCCGATCTGGTATTCTGCTCTCGTGACTCATTATCTATATAAGATCCCCTAGAGTAGCTTGTAATCTCTAGGCTTGTTCTCTTTGTGCCAATACCAAGCTATGCTCTGGCCCTTGAGGCTACCCATATTTCCCTCTTACCTTGTGAACCCCCTGATCCTCAGGTCGATTGCCTGACTGCTGAATCCCTTAAGTGAACCCTTGACAGCGGGTTATACCTCTAAGGGGACCGCCACTGCGTGTAGTCTCTATATCGTGGGACTCCCAGTGTCTAAGTCATCTTCACGACTCAGCGAATGATACCGATGCGCTCAGAGCTTGAGCGTAACACAAGGGGATGGCAACATCCTGGCCAAGGAGGAACAAGCAGGTGTCACCATCTTCTACAAGTGAACCACAAGGCATGGAAACCTCACCTTAAGAGAGGAGTAGTGTTACAATTCTGAGCCCTTTCTTTTCTAACCCATGTGACCTATGATGTGTGTCTCTGTACAATAGTGACATTGCTGATGTTCTGTCTCTTTGCCCATGCATACTTGCTTCTGCCTCCAGACTCATCTTCCAGACTCTTCTAGCAATAGGTCAGCTGTCTACACCACTGACATCACTATCTTCTACTGCCTTCCATACCATTCTGTGAGAACATGTATAAAAGACTAGCTTTTAGTAGTGTTCATCAGGTAAACTCAAAATTGCTTAATTGTACTTTGAGTGGCTTATTGTCCTTAAAACCAAAAACAAGACAGATAAGACAAATAAGCCAAATTTTTGGCTTATTTTGTGCTTAGTTTATATTACATAAATTGGGCATAAAGAAAAACTAAGGAAATCTTATTTGTTAAGACAAATTCAGACAAATTAAGAAGAATTCAGACACCAGGAATATTTATTAAGAGGAATTCAGATGCTACAAAATACATTAAGACAACTAAGAAGAATCCTAAAACTAAGAAACATAACAAGAAGCATAAGAAAAAAATCACAAGTTAAGAAACATTAAGAACAATACTTCATAAGTTATTACCACTACATCTTTCAAGTGAGCAGACACTCACACACTAGAGGGTGGAGGATGCAGGGTCAGCAAGGGTGAAACTGAGTGAGTGCAGGTACTCACATGCTGGAGGGTGGAAGCTGTGGGGTGTCAGCAGGGGTGAAACCAAGTGAGTGAGCGCAGGCACTCACACACTGGAGGATGGAGGATAGGGGGTGTCAGCAGGGGTGAAACCGAATGAGTGAGTGCAGGCACTCACACGCTGGAGGGTGGAGGGCGTGAGGTGTCCACGGGGATGAGACCGGGCGAGTGGGTGCGGGCACTCGCATGCTGGAGGGTGGAGGATGCGGGGTGTCAGCAGGGGTGAAGCTGAGCAAGCAAGCGCAGGCACTCACTTCCTGGAGGGCGGAGGACGCGGGGTGTCAGCAGGGGTGAAACCGAGTGAATGAGGGCAGGCACTCACTCCCTGGAGGGCGGAGGACGCAGGGTGTCAGCAGGGGTGAAACCGAGCAAGCGAGCGCAGGCACTCACTTCCTGGAGGGCAGAGGACGTGGGGTGTCAGCAGGGGTGAAACTGAGCAAGCAAGTGCAGGCACTCACTCTCTGAAGGGCGGAGGATGCAGGGTGTCAGCAGGGGTGAAACCAAGCAAGTGAG
>QLOZ01002768.1:0-13048 GCA_003314065.1 Lactarius sp. MG50 | reverse complement strand
GCAAGCTATCAGGCTATTCATTGCTGCGCGTCAGTATTCCGATCACCCTGTCACTGTCGACGTCTGGGAAAGGTCCGAAGGGTCGGAATGGGAAGGATCAGAGTCGGAATGACCCAGTCAAATCGCACCAACAAGTGCTCTCCATTCTTTATGCCAATAATTTTCAGTGTTAACTGCCACCCCTACTTATGCCCGTTGTTTCATAGCTTGAACCCATGCTCCTCCTAGTCCACTATGACCCCCTTGTGAGGTGTGCGTCCTGAATGTCTCCTCCACCTCTTGGCTACGACGTCCATGCACCTAGGCCTAGGACTGCTCCTAGTCTGTGATGATCTTCATCAGCTCCTCTCCGCGTGACCCCTCCCTCTCATGAATTAAGATATACGACAGTTCCACCAGCGACTTGTATTCCACCCGCTGCTGACTATTTGTATTAAGATGGATTCCCCGAGGCCCAGGCGGGCTCAGGATGGCCCGCGTCAACTGTGATGGATGCCATGGCTATCATTGTCACCAAACGCCTCAAAGCTGAGGTAGGGCCAATGGCGACGCATGCCGTCGTCGTCGTGGTGGCCAGCTGACCGGGAGCTGAGGCGCGGCGAGAGACCTCCAACGTGTTTGGTGACCTGTGGTGTCGTCGTCTGTGGCTGCTCAATGGTTGAGGTAGGGACGGGGAGGGTCCTGCGCAGCGTTGGTGACGCATCTCATCAGTGTCGTTCACAGGCCCAAAGTGAGGCGAGTCGGTGATGGCCCCGTGCTACTTTGGTCGTGCTGTGCCATCGTCCTCGTAGTCAGCTGCCCTGGAGCCGACGCGCGCCACGGAGATGACGCTGAGTTGTGTAGGTGATGGGTGGCGTGAGCGTCGTCGTCGTCGTCGTTGTTGTAGACTGCTCCAAGCGCACAGCAGAGCAAGGATGCACCCGCAGGCCCTGCTCCTGACACTTGTTATACCTGTCATCGTTGGCACTTACTGTTCCAAAGTGATGCGGAGCAGGAACAGGCCAGCGCAAAGTTGGTGACACGTACAATGGTCAGCGCAGTCATTAATGGAGATGGCGAGCGCCCCGAGTTATGCAGGTAACGTGCGTCAATGTCACGATCGTCAATGGCCGGCCTTAAGACAGAGTAGTGGTGCATGGAGGCCGGATCATGATGTCTACTGGGATTGATGAGGCGCATGTGTTTCCTGTCAAAGCTGTGTCCTGTGCCTGCACCGTACAGGCTCAGATTCTATAGAAATAAAGTTAAAGACCATTCACACTGTTCCCTACTCCTAGACACAATATCCCGGTCTTGCTATGACTGACGCTGAAGGGACAGGTAAGTTGAACGTGATTCTAACTTAGTAATAAAGGTAGAATCGGCCCGCACCGGCACGGCCTCCGGGTCGACTGCGTATTCGTATCCAGTGTTCGGCAGGAGTATTCGCACTCTTTTTCGTTGTTTTTATTGCCCTGGTATTTGTTTTCTCATTATGTTCTCCCTTTCTGCATCTCCCTCCGTCATCGTTCCTACTCCCTCATTCATCACGACACAATCACCTTTTAAACCTCTCCACCCGATCACTTTCTTCCGTTCTTACTACTTTCCCCCCTCACTATGGTGTCGCTGGCCACTATTCCAACTTTTCCACAAGTTCCTTTGTGAGGCCACATGACACGCCATCCTATTCACATCTGACCCTCTCCTCTTTCCTCTCTTTTCGTCTGCCCAAACTTTTCCATCACATACACTTTCCATGCTCAACAATACCACACATGGCTGCCGAATGAGGCATTCAAGAAGTTCGTTTCGTGCTGTGCGCATCCCTATTCCGAGCCATGGCAACCAGGGACAGAACAGGCATTTCCTTCCACGACAGTATGTTGCACTTGTATGGCCTCCTTTTGGGCTCCGATCCTCTTTGTCCATGATCACCATCAGACAATCCACGACTGCGTCTGTGCTCGTCCCTTCTCCGTCCTGGCTCCTCATTTCGGGAAGCGCAATCGGTGTTGCCCCGATTCAGCACTGCTGCCAGGATACATATTTCCTCGGACCCCCTATGGCTGCCATGTGTAAGAGTGATGCAGTCTCTTCACCACGTCTTCTCCCACAGACGAACGCAGCCGCGGCGTGTCACAACAAAATCCGCTAGCACGCCGTGAGGCACATCACGGCTACCACGTTCGAAAAGCTCTAGCTTTGTGCGTCCATTCCCCTGCCCTCCCTGTATCATCGCAAAGGCGTGCAATACCGGAAGCGACCAACAACTCGGGCTACATGTCCTACACTTACACCGTGCAGCCCAACCAGTCGACGTAATACGGTGGTCCAATCCCTTGCCAAAACAGTAAGCATAGCCTACCCACCACCGTTGCAGTGCAATGGGCGTTGGTTGGGTGTGCACTCTATGAGGATGCTATTCACCTTCTGATCACTCTCGAGGTGAACAGCCACCCGTGGCAATGTCAAAGTCATGGATTCTGGGTTCCGCTTACCGAGGACATACATTCGCTGTATCGTTTATCGTGGTAACGGACAAATCATTATGCCTAATAGAATTCAGAGTTAATTTTAGCTGTCACCGTCGCTGGAATGACTTTTTCGTTTAGCACGCTTCTTCTGTGGTGGCGTGAAGAGCGCAGCCATGGACCCATGAGGCGAACTAATCGGGGTAGCGTGCGGTGCACACGTGTATAAAGCGTGTGTGAATATGACACGTCGATCAGAGCCACACAGCCTCTCCGTTAGTAATATATACTGATCCCCTCTTCTGAAATGTCACCATTTTTGCTTGACGAGCTCTTTGAAAGCCACCACTGCCGCCGATTGCAAAAGTATCTCACTTTGTACTCGGCGCACTAGAGAACCCATCAGCCATCCATCCTCAATATTAATATCGCCCACCATTCACTCTCTGGTGTTGCTCCGGTCCTGATAGATGGTGCTTCTAAGATTCGCAAGATGGGTAGTCGCGTTGTACGTTTCCCGGAGGAATCGGGCACACAACAAGAGGAAGAGTACGTCTCATGCGCAGCGCCCACAACGATCACTTAATTGTATCGTGCAGGCCGGAATTCCCCACGTGTGACAATCGGAGCGCTTCCCGACAAGGTTCTCCTACACATCTTCGACTTCTACCGCGGAGAGACTGAAATCGACTTCTATCTGCTGGAGCCGTGGCTGTGGCCGTGGAATAGGCTGGTGCATGTATGCCAAAGATGGCGATACCTCGTGTTTGCATCACCGTTCCGTTTCGATCTGTGCCTTCGCTGCACATATAAAACGCCTGTGAGGGAGACGTTGGATGTCTGGCCGCCCTTGCCTATTGAAATAGGGTTGTTCCATCAAGGTGCGGATAACGTCGTTTCCACACTCGAGCACTGTGACCGCGTACGCCGGATTTGGATCGTCGATCCAATAAGTTCACAGTTGGAGCGACTCGTCACAGCGATGCAGGAGCCATTTCCGACGTTGACATTGCTTCAACTTCGGACTCATGAGACTGCCCCGGCGCTTCCCGATATGTTCTTAGGTGGATCCGCCCCACGGCTACAAGTACTCGATCTGAGGGGCATTCCGTTCCCGGGATTGCCAAGACTTCTTTTGTCTGCCAGCGACCTTTCTGATCTCACCCTTTTGGGGATACCGCATACCGGTTACATTTCACCCGAGGCAATGGTGGAAGGCCTATCCGCATTGACTAGGCTCACACGCCTTTCCATCGGATTCGAATCCCCTGCATCTCGCCCCGATCAACTTCTACCTCCCCTAACACGTGTTATCCTCCCTGCTCTCGAAGACTTGCGGTTCCGAGGTGTTAGCGAGTATTTGGAAGACCTCGTAGCCCGAATCGATGCTCCTCGACTCGACTTTCTCCACATCTCTTTCGTCAATCAGGTCATCTTTGACATCCAACAACTCCCCTTCATCGGTAGCGCAGGGATACTCAGGTCATCCAGTTATGCGGGGGTAATCTTTGCCAATGACCACGTCGAGATCAATCTTCATCCACCAGCGCGGTAGATTGGTAAGTCCGGTCTATAGCACCAATATGCGACCAATTGTCGCTTCTCCCGTCCATCGTTAACAGCTCGACATCCAAGTTGGCTATCCGGTTCTGGAATCAACTTGGCAAGTCGACATGAAAGACGCGTGATTGCTAGAACTATTCCGCCCATTCACTGCTGTTCGGACCCTGCGGATACGTCCAAGATGCAGTCGCTCATCATGCCAGCACTGCAAGAACCCACTGGGGAAGGGGCCACGGAGGTGTTACCTGCGCTGGACAGTCTTTACCTAGAGGAGTATCAGCCATCTGGATCGAAGAAGCAACCCATCGAGCCATTCATTGCTGTGCATCAGTATTCCGATCACCCTGTCGCTGTCCACCTCTGGGAAATGTCCGAAGGGTCGGAATGGGAAGGGTCAGAGTCGGAAGGACTCCCCAGTCCCAATCAAAGAGTACCGACAAGTGCTCTCCATTCTTCATTCCCATAATTCTCAGTGTTAACCACTTACTACCGACAGATTTTATGCGGTAGAGCGCGTTGAATTGAACAAGGCAATGGGTAGAAATAGCGAATTGTGAGGTGTGTCCCGAATGGCTCCTCCACTTCTTGGCTAGTACTATCACGTGCATCGGCTTGCAAAATGACCTACAGTTACAAAATCGACTCTTGCATGGAATAATAACGCCCTCGGAGTTTTTGCCATTCGATACTAGTATATGTGCCATGGATGTTCCCGACTTTACACCAGAGACGTCTGTTTTGATACGGCTTCGATATAACGATCTTAATGGCTAGGCCCTCCAAAAGTTCATTAATCCGTTTACTATTCAGCAATAAATAACTGCGATGGACCCAAAGTTGGGGATCAACAACTATACATATAATTACATCTCCATGCCAAATATTGAGGCAATCGGATGAGTATAGACTGCTGTACAGAGTGTCTCAAATTTCGACGTGGTTGCGCCGTGACAGAACTAGGATCATCAGGTTGAACTAGGATCAGGTTTAACCTCCGCCCGGAGTGGTTTGTTGCGATGGCAGCGATGTGATGCGACTTTCTGCAGCGTTGTGCCGGCTGCGTGACTGTTGACAAAAGTCGTCAACTGTCACTGACAGTGACTTTTTGCAACCGTTCACGACCACCACTTTATGTGGTGCCAGGGGGGTATCCTAGGGTCCTATGTACAGCTGTTTTCAAAACGATAGACCGTTTTTGCACTCGCAAACATTCGTTTTGTGTTTACGCATGTTGACAGATAGAACCAAATGCTCCACAATGCCCCCGGGCCACCGCCCCACTGACTGAACCTACGGCTGCTACTATCAGTGCCACCAGTACGGTATGCAAAAGCCCATAGATATGCAAAACACAATTATAACACCACCCTCCCTAGTGTTCTCCCTTGGGATTTTTTTATTAGTTAGCTAATGTATATAGTAACGTATGGTTAAATCTTGGGGTGCGTATGTACAGCCAAAGCTGCTCCACATTTTGAGGAAGTGCTGTACGTGATACTTTCTGTCAATGAGTCGCCTCGGAAAACTGTGAGATTGCTCCAAAGGCTCTGATAAAAATGCAGCATATCCGATAGTACTGTTCAAGAGTCATCAAGTTATTCCGAATGTATCAGCTAGTATATGTGGGTCTGAAGAAATGCATCTCTGATCAGATGCGAGGAAGTGTGACAAACGCACTTCGCACGTGCAGATTGAAACTCAAGTGATCGAGATCAACAAACTCAGCGATTGCGTCATGAGATGGACGTGGATTCGTTCCGCTACAACAACCACCTTTACGATCTCCAAATAAAATTCATATCTAAGTAGCTAAGACCTATGGTCATCCATTGCAAAAGACCTGATCAAATTCTGTTGATTCTCTGGGGAGATATGCATGATTTTGTCTCAAATTTTGCATATCCCGGCAATGATAGCAGCTGCCACAAGAAGATTGTCCCAGTGTCATCACTCTCGTGTGACTGATATCAGTCCTTGTTCTAATATTGCCAGCCCAACTTTTTCACCTACTATGCACCACTGTAAGTACTTCTATGCAATGAACTAGGTGTTTTGAGAATGCTTCCAGCACGGTCAAAATTGCCGGGCTGCGGCAGCCAACAACTGTCAGTTCACAGTGGAGCGGTGGCCTGGGGGCATTGTGGAGCGTCGGCTTCTATCTATCAACATGCGTAAACACAAAATGAGTGTTTGCAAATGCAAAAATGGTCTATCGTTTTGAAAACAGCTGTAAGGTGATGTTGGAATATGGGCTCAGTCTTCGAGAGAAAGACTGTATATTTAGTGTATCTACCTGTTGGAATATGGGCTAGGTAGGTACACGTTAGTGAAAGTAAAGGAGGGACGAGAATGGTAATGCTACTGACCTCAGTCTTCAAGAGAAAGACTGAGGGACTACTGGCAGACAGTATCGTACTATAAGTATCCGTAACGAGGGTAGGATCGGGTGAAAATAAATTTATAGTGAGCTGAGATGCATCAGGATTCAGGACGATCAGGTCGTCCATCTCAATCCGGTTCTGCCGGCCCGGCCGTTGGCACGCCGCAGCGTGTGGCTGCACCTCCTCCAACAGGTGATTGAAGTTCGCATGATGTAGCGGGATTTCGAAGTATTATACACAGATGAGATTCACTTATTCAGCACGTCATCTGCCTCATGTTCGAGATTAGTGGATCAGAGATAAGACCCAGGACCCCAGGACGTTGACGCCTGTCGGTGACTTTCCCACGATTTACGGTCAGTGACTCTGACCTCACGGCGACCGGCACAACACTGCTAGGTCCGGCACCGTCAGTCAGCTGACACAAGTTAAAAGCGAACAAATACGTTTGGGACCTGTCAAAGTTCATACAAAAAAGGAAATGGTTTCGCAATAAAAGACACGTGGTCTAGCCACGTGAGACAGAGACACATTCTCATTGGTCGACACGTCAACCGCTCACGGGAGCGCATCGTCATTGCCTGATTGAGTATACTGTAGCGGCCACCTGACAGTGTGGGGCCCGGTGTCAGGTTCGGACACTGGGAGTTCGTGTGACACAGTGTCAGGCTGACATATACTGTACAGTACAACACTGGTCCGTCAGTAAGGTCTCCCTCTGCTGAATTGTCCCCGTCTTCCTTGACGAGCTGTCTTAAGTAGGTTGAAAGCCGCTACTGTAAAAGGATCTCACTTTGTACTCACTAATCCGTAATCACGCGCACTAGAGAATCCATCAACCAACCATCCCTCAATATTAATATCGCCCATCATTCACTCTCCGGCGCTTCTCCGATCCTGATAGATGGTGCTTTTAAGATTCGCAAGATGGGTAGTCGCATTGTACGTTTCCCGGAGGAATTGGGTATGCAACAAGAAGGGTACGTCTCATGCGCAGAGCCCACAACGATCACTTTATTGTGTCGTGTAGGCCGGATTTCCCCACGTGTGACAATCGGAGCGCTCCCCGACAATGTTCTCTTAGACATCTTCGGCTTCCACCGAGACGCTGAAATTCGCGACTCACATCGGTGGCCGGGGCTGTGGCCCTGGAATAGACTAGTGCACGTATGCCAAAGATGGCGATACGTCGTATTTGCATCATCGCTCCGTCTCGATCTGTGCCTTCGCTGCACATCCGATACACCTGTGAGGGAGATGTTGGATGTCTGGCTGCCTTTGCCTATCGAAATACTTTGGGAGAAACCCTATGGTGTGGATAACATCATTGCCGCACTCGAGCACCGTGACCGCGTACGCAGGATTTGGGTCCTTAATCTAGTAACAAGTTCACAATTGGAGCGGTTGACTCCAATGATGCAAGAGCCATTTCCGGCACTGACACTGCTTCAACTTTCGATTCGTGAAACTACCCCGGCGCTTCCCGATATGTTCTTAGGTGGATCCGCCCCGCATCTACAAACCCTCGCATTGAACGGCATTCTATTCCCGGGATTGCCAAGACTTCTTTCGTCTGCCAGCGACCTTTCTTATCTCTCCCTTGAGCGGATACCGCATACCAGTTACATTTCATCCGAGGCAATGGTGACATGCCTATCCGCATTGACTAGGCTCACACACCTTAGCATCGGATTCGAATCCCCTGCAGCTCGCCCCGATCGAAGAGGCCGACGTCCACCTCCCCCGACACGTGTTATCCTCCCTGCTCTCGCCGTGTTGTGGTTCCGAGGTGTTAGCGAGTATTTGGAAGACCTCGTGGCTCGAATCGATGCCCCTCGACTCCACTATCTCCACATCTCTTTCTTCAATCAGGTCATCTTTGACATTCAACAACTCTCCTACTTCATCGGTCACGCAGGGATACTCAGGTCATCCAGTCGTGCGGAGGTAGTCTTTGCCACTGACCACGTCGATATCAAGCTTTATTCGCCAAAGGGGACAGATCCTCCCAAAGAACTCAACTTGAGAATCTATTGCAGAGCGGTGGATTGGCAAGTGTGGTCTATAGCGCATATATGCAACCAAATTTCGTTTCTCCCGTCCATCGTTGAACAGCTCGACATCCAAGTTGGCTATCCTGGTCTGAAATCAACTTGGCAAGTCGATATGGAAGACACGGAATGGCTAGAACTATTCCGCCCGTTCACTGCTGTTCGGACCCTGCGGATGCGTCGCGAGCTGCAGGCCCTCATCGTGCCGGCACTGCAAGAACTCACTGGGGAAAGGGCCACGGAGGTGTTACCTGCGCTGGGCCGTGTTTACCTAGAAGAGTATCGGCCATCTAGATTTGACCAGCAAGTCATCGGGCCATTCATTGCTGCGCGTCAGTATTCCAATCACCCTGTCACTATCCACCGCTGGAGAGAACCACCATCATGGTAGCGATTAGTGCTTCTTCATTCTTCATTCCCCTATTTCTCGGTGTTGTCTACTACTCCACTCCTATTTTTGCGCGTTGTTTCATCCTTTGAACCTCCCTGTGTTGACATAGCGAACTCAACCCAACCATGGGCGCACGCTCGATGTAGTATAATATTCATACCATCTATGAAATCCTCCACTTGATCGTTATGACATCTATGCACCTAGGCATGTTGTTCTCTTCGTCGCCTCCCGTCCACATCTCCACTCTGACGAGTTGGTTCATACAACGATCTCGCTTGCCGTTTCTAGTATTCTGGCCGCCGTAAGAGCTAGTAGAACGTTATCTGTGTGGGGACAGACACCCAGAAGCGAAGCCTAGGCGGGGCAAAATTGACTGGGCACTACCTTTATAATGCCTGTATTGTCATTGTCGCTGCCACCAACCGTCCGATTGCACGGGAAGCTCAGCATAGCACTGCCTCATTTGCGATGAATTCCCAGGACCATCGTTATTGTTGCCGTCCACCCTCCCCAAAGCTGAGGTGGGGAGCCCGTGGTGATCCCTGCCATCGCCATCACCGTGGGGGCCAGCCGCCGCCCTGGGGCTGTGGTACGGCGAGAGACCATTTGGTCATATATGGTGTCATCGTGTGTGGCTGCTCAAAGGCTGGGAAGGCTGGGACAGTGTGGAGAGTCCCTGTGCCACGCTGGTGACGCGCATCATCGACGTCGCTGGCGGCACCAAGGTGAGGTGAGTCGGTGACAGACAGAGAGGCGTTGTGAGTTGGCCACTTTCCGCAGACCGTCACGCCCTCAAAGTAGTTTAGACCCAAAATTAGACGCTCGTCCGTGACGAACGCGTTCGCTCTCATTTCAATCTCAGAACTTTCTTATTGTTAGTCATCAATGTCCATATAGAGTTCTTTTTTAAAAACTTCGCTTACTAAAGCACAAACACTATGCTTACTTAAGATATAGTAGTTAATTTTCCCGAGAAAATTACTAATCAAATGCAACTCCGAAAAAAGAGCGATGGAGCCCTGTGCGGTGCGGCGCAGGCGTGTTCCTGGCGGGCACGGGGCCCGGGTGTGCCGGAGGCGGGGGTGGGATTCGCTGCGTGCCGGAGCAGCGCTCGCGTCGGGGGCCATGGAGTGGAAGGGGGGGAGGAATAGCCCGCATTTTTGCGAGCGGAAGCGGAAGCGATGCGTCCGGGAGCGCAGAAAAAAGGGCGGTGCACAAAGTGCACACCGGCCGGGTTGTGGCGGAATCCCCGGACATTGTGGGAACGCGCGTCGGGGGTAGCCAGCGTGTGTCAATGCCCTGATTAATAATACACTTCTGACTAAGGGCCCTAACTTGGAAGTCACACCCAATTTTCTACATATATAGGCTTTATTGACAAGGCCTTTGTAAGCCTGTTTGGTGCAACGGTAAATGGTGAATTTGTCGGAGTGATCATGTGATGGATTCGAGGGTTCGAATCCTGGCCTGACATTTTTATTGTTTGAGTATGTAAGCAACAGGTGCCCCGGCAATTGCAATTGCCTATTGATTAGTAATTTTCTTGGGAAAATTAACTACTACATCTTAAGTAAGCGTAGTGTTTGTGCTTTAGTAAGCGAAGTTTTTAAAAAAGAACTCTATATGGACATTGATGACTAACAATAAGAAAGTTCTGAGATTGAAATGAGAGCGAACGCGTTCGTCACGGACGAGCGTCTAATTTTGGGTCTAAACTACTTTGAGGGCGTGACGGTCTGCGGAAAGTGGCCAACTGGCGTTGTGTTGCGTGACATGTCGGTGACACGTGGTGTTATCGTCGTTGTCGTTTATCATCATTGTTGTGAGCTGCTCCAAGTCCGGGCAGAGAGTATGCACCCCCAGGTCCCCCACGCCCTGTTCCTGAAACTTGTCATAACCGTCGTCGTTGGTGATAACTGTCTCAAAGTGAGGCGGAGCAGGGAGAGTCCCACGGCAGGTTAGTGATGCGTACAGTGATCATCGCGTCGTTGACAAACTGCAGGGAAAAAGGGACCTGAGTGCCTGGTGTTATGCCGTTTTTTTTTTTGAAGTCAGCATTTATATCCCGCAACGTGTAACTAAGACAAAGACGCGGACCCCGTGTGCTACAAGATTAGGAAGGGCGGTGGGGGGAGTGTGGAGGGAAGTTTTAAACAGTAATCTCGACGTGTTTTTGGAGTGGTGGTTTTAATGTTTAAGGGGAATGCGTTATAAGAGGAGGGCAGGTTTTAAAACCTAGCGCCTCGCGCGGGGCTCGCCCGCAGAAAGTGTTATGCCGTTAACACGTGTCAATGTGGTGGTGGTGGCAACGGCCGGCCCGAAGACAAGGAGTTAAGTAGAGGAAGGCCGCATGTCTGCTAGCATTGGCAACCGCACAAGCAGTTCTTGTCAAGGCATGACAGCGCTACACGGATATAACTACCGTAGTACAAGTAGTAATACTGATTATGCATGCGCATCTTCGCTGGAGGGACTCACATCTGGAAAAACCCTTTTGGGTCGTAGCACCGGGCCGAGCTCCTTTAGCCAATGTAGCGCTATGTAGTGACATCGCTTACACTGTAGGTCTATGTAGTCTATATAGTGACATCGCTTATACTGTAGGTCTATGTAGACAACCGAGGCGCTCTGTAGTACTACTGTAGCTCCAGTAGCACTGTGCCAGGCTCCAGTAGCTCCAGTAGCTCGGGTAGCACTGTGCCAAGCTCCAGTAGCCACCATAGGTCTATGTAGCCAATTGAGGTGCTACATAGTGCTATGTAGCTGATGCACATTGATGCGTAGTTGCTCGGGAAATATATAGCCTATATAGCCTACCTATCCTATCAAGCCAATGTACTGTACCACACCTTGCCAATGTAGCGCACCTTGCCAATGCCAGTGTACCGCACCTCGCCAATGTACCACACCTCGGAGCGCCCGTGATACCTTTCCGAGCCAATCAGATCCGAGTCTGCTTTCATCACCTTCGTGACCTTCCCCATTCACCCAGCGCAGAACAGCTCGGTGCGCTGCAACACTCAACCAAGCTGCATCTGCGCGCTGTCGTGACGTACAACGTACTGTCAGACGCGGACATGTAGGCGAACGCATACGACCTGCTCCGGTTCAGTGATACCTTTTCTCCCTTGAGATGCGGCCTAAGCCTGAGCCTGAGCCGAGCCTGAGCCCTCTATCTGGGCTCAGCTCGATGTCTAGGAAAGCCCTAGCTCTCTTAGAAACACTCTCTACTTCTTCTGTCTTCGTCAGGACTCTCGACGCTGAACCAGGCTACCATGCCGTTGTGCGTCCATCTGGAAAAACCATTTTGGGTCGTAGCACCGGGCCGAGCTCCTGGAGCCACCATAGCACTATATAGTGACATAACCGAGGCACTCTGTAGTGCTACTGTAGCTCCGGTAGCACTGTGCCAGGCTCCAGTAGCTCCAGTAGCTACCAGAACTATAGTGACATCACTTCTACTGTAGGTCTTGAGGCGCTCCGTAGTGCTATATAGCTGATGCACCTCCGAGTCAGTGCCAGATAAACTCGAACAAAACCTTTCTTTTTCATTAAAAGACTCTATGTGTACAGTACAATAAACCGGTATATGAATAATGAAAAACTGCTAATGCCGTCACTGCCGCTGCCACCGCTGCCATCGCTGCTGCCCATGTTGCCGCCACCGCCATTCGTGTTGTCGCCGCTGTCGTTGGTGCCGTCGCCGCTGCCACTGTCGCTGTTGTCGCGGCATGTTGTCGTTTCCGCCGCTGTTTGTGTTGTCGCTGCTGCCGTTTGTGTTGTCGCCACCACCGTTTGTGTTGTCGCCGCCGCCATTTTTGTTGTCGCTGCCGCCGTTTGTGTTGTCACTGCCGCCATTTGTGTTGTCGCTGCTGCCGTTTGTGTTGTCGCTGCCGCCATTTGTGTTGTCGCCGCCGCTGTCGGTGTTGTCACCGGTGCTGTCACGTCGCCACGGCGGCATGCAGTCGTTGCCGTTGCCGTTGCCGTTTGTGCTGTTGCTGCCACCGCCGCTGTCGGTGCTATCACCACCGCGGCATGCAGCCAGGTGTTCTGGATAGCAGTGTGGTGCATGTTTCCGGGCCTCTTAGGAAGGGAGTGCGCGCAGCGCCCGCTGTTGCGCTACCGCCACCGCCACCGCCGCCGCTGCCATTGTGTTTGCCTTTTGTTGGTGCGCACGCACCCTGGAGGTGGCCTTGAACCCAATGT
>QLOZ01002761.1:0-12431 GCA_003314065.1 Lactarius sp. MG50 | reverse complement strand
ACAAAACTCGCACTCTCTAGGTGATGCGTATCGGACCTTCCCACCAGGCCGGCTCAGACTCGCTCCTCACGGCGTCCACGTTCTTCAAAATGTGCGAGCTGTACTTCCAAGATCAGGTCGACTATGCAGAGTACAACGGCAAGCTCTACGGACTCGGCGAGACCTTCTCGCAAACGAATGGTCCGCCAGATCCCGGATGCGGTGGCGCGACGCCTGCCGAGCGCGAGGACCGCCGTGTCGATGGGTCCTCGGCAGCTTCAGTCCAGAGTGTTCAGGTGTCTGCACAGATGCCGCCAGGCGCAGGTTACGGGCCAATGGGCACGAACGGTGCGTTCATTCGGACGAGCATGGGGGTTGGCGGCGGAGGCAGGTAGTTTTGTCCTTCCGATGTGTTTCGTTTGCACTTTACCCTCCCTCGCTATCTCTACGTGTTTAATTGTAGCCGATCCAAAACCCCCCTCCCCCCGCCTTTTCCTCCCCGTGCGATTGCTGTACTTATTCCCTGTGTATCAAGCCTCCATCTACCATCTCACAACATCTTCTCATTTTATTGGTTCTGGTCGCCCAACGGCCAACATGGCTCGCGGTTGACACTAGTCTCCCTTCCATGGTAATGGTGAGCTTTAAAGTGTAAGTTACCGCCCCTCTGTCACCCAAAAGTCCGACATGTGTTTCATCGGGTTAGATTCCCACAAGCCTCTCGGGCGCGTTCCTTATAACCCCCTGGCTTGGGGGAGGGGGTTAGTTTCGTAACAAGGAGCAAGAATGATATCCTTCTCTGGTTTAGTGCGTCTGGTCTACCTCGGAAGGGGGAGAGAGAGGCGAAGAGACCGTCTCTATGCCCATGGGGATACCAATATAATCTGGAAAATACCGAGGGATGGCGGGAAGCGCCAGCGGTCGCGCCGTACGCAAAACGCGCACAATCCCGACGATACGTTGAGCTGAAGCGCGCAGCGGCTGTATCGGCGGATCACCGCATAGACTCGCACGAACTGACAGACTCATTTACTGTATGATAGATCGACATGACGGGATATGAAAATTCGAGCCCGAAAAGAATAACTAGAAGAGGGAACGGAGGGAGGTCCAGAACAGAGAGAGGCGATGGCAGCGGCGGCGGCGGCTCTCAGGCTGCGGTTGCGTGGCAAACAAAGCCTCCGAAGAGAAGAGAAGTCCGTGAGTTCGCATTGCAGTTCTATTTGCTCCCGGACACCTGAGCTTTTGTGCTCCTCACGGCCCTAGCTCAACACGGTACCGCCCCCACGCCTCGTGGGCCCTCTGCAAACTGCATCGAAGCACTAGCAGAGGGCCCTTCGCCCCCCCAACCGCCTCCATATGACAGGTGTATCAGGATGGCGATAAGAGAGAGGAGCTTGCGGAGGCAATGAGAAGGCGCTCTCCTGGTGCCTGTGCAGCCACCCATCATGGACAGAGTATGGCTCTTCCATTTGCGGGTGCTCTGCGCCAAGTGTCCGTCTTTGCGCTGCTCCAACAGAAACTTTCTTTGCATGGCCGTGTACAGCCATACGCATTGATAGGCTTCAATCAACCAGCGTGTGAGAGAGGAGAGCGAACCTCGCGTAAATGAACCATGATGAGTTGAAACGGGCTGAAAGCGGAGGCATTTAACCTTCTCCGTTATGCTTCTGACCTTCCGCAGCCAACACCCAGAATCGTTGGATAGAGATACGGTATGTTTGAGTGAAGCTCTCACGGGTTCGCCAACAGTCGCACCGTTGCTCTCCGCGGGCTAGACGAGTCTTTATGCCCTCGCACGTCATACGTACGTGAGAGACCCCATGGGATTGACGCCCTTCGTGTGTGTGTGAATGCAACAACCGTGCAAGGTTTGGCTATATCGAATTGGATCTATAAGGTACTGGCGATTCGGTGAGAACAATACCAGAGCCAACAAAGGAGCTGCTTCTGCTGCCACCGCTACGGAGGGTAAACCATTTTCGTATATTAAATCAAGGAAGTGAGTGGCGCTTTAATAACAGTGAAAATGGGAGGTTCAATCAATCTTTACTCGATTGAGTTTTGGAATTTCCGCAGCACACCTATGAAGAACCTGGCCATTGATAGCTCAGGATAGCGGGCACGGCTGTAGTCGGACATTGTCCAGACACTACAGTATTAGGGGAGTTAGGGTAGGATAGGACGATAGAAGCTAGCAGCCTATTGCAGGTAAGTGTGTTGCGCACGGGTGCTGACCCTGCACACCCCGCTAGCTGAGCCTGAACGGCCACGTGGTCTGAAATGGAAATCAACATGCAACCGCATCGACACCGACACCATGCGGATATTGCGTCCCGACCGCTTTACAAAGCTCTCCGAGCGTTTCGCCGTGTTTCACCCGGGAGGCGCGCGCAAAATGTTGATGCATAAGCCGACCAAATGGTTCATTTCTGGTGTAGCGGTCCTGGTCTGCACCAACAGGTGTAGGGGCGAAGCGGAAGTCACTCCAGTTGTGGTGCGCCCCGAGAACAGAACAAATACGCCACACCAATGACTCGACTCGACTCGAGCCAGCCTAGCGATCGTACTTCCCCATCGTAGGAACGCCAAACCGGGTCATATTGCATTCCACGACCTAAACAAGTTCCACCTGTGTCGTGTCAACCATCTAGTCCGATGACAAGAAAATGGGCGCTCACATAGTTGCTAGGGAAAATGCCCTTCCTGCCCAACGCATCAATGCCTGAGAAGATTTAGATCGGTATGGAATGACTTGGAACCTGTACGCGCTGAAGCTCACCCTCCCACCATCCTTCGGCATAGTTCCGCCCGCCGGAAGGCCCACTTGTCAGCTCAATACGAGCATCTTCCGAAACATCCAATTCGTCTGAACCCTGAGACTGGTAATCATACAGCCCACGAACTTCCGGAAATATGAGCTCCTGCGAATCATCCGGTGGTGGGATCACTCACCGAACTGCCCAGAGCTAAGGCGGTGTCCGGCGCTTGATTCTGGCGCTCGTGATGCGTCTGCTGACTCGATGTATGATGCAGGCACAAGCCCTCGGCCACCATCCTCATTGGCCACCTTCACCCATCCAGAGCCATCATCTTCCTCGATGACACGCACAGTTGCACCCTCTAGAATGTACGAGGTCAGAGGGGAAAAAGAACAGCAGCACGGTCCAACACAGGTAGACTGACCATGCACGGCGAGCTCAAAGGGGGATGTAGGCGTAAAGTCATAAATGACACGAACGACGGGAAATTCCGTCTCCGGAATAACATGAGTGCTGGCTTGAGTGAAGGACGAAGGAGTGGGCGGGCCAGTGAATGTCGAAGACGCTGGAAACACGTGAGGGTGAGATCTTCGATCCGAGTTGGGCAGACGGCAGCCTCACCTCTTGAAGTGCTTCTAGAAAGAGCGGATGTAGAGCTCAGAAGAGACTCCGTATCTGCTGTTTTCTGCCGGACACCGCGAACACCCGAGCAGTCGGCTGCGACCTGCGTTATCCAATAAAAACATTCAGACCAGACCCCAGGCCAGAGTGATGAAAAAAGCACCTTGAGCTCACACTTTGAATGAACAGATAGACCGCACGCTCTGCACGTTTTCCCCTGCTTGCTAAGACCCCAAATGGACGTCTGTGTGGAAGGCTTTAGTAAGACTATAGGTGGTTGACCATCATCCCACGTACGGCGCAGTATCCGCACTCCGTGGGTATTGTGAAGGAGGAACTCTTGAACGAATGCGGTCTCTGGGAGCCCTCATCGCCTGAATTGGATGAGCAAATTAAGAGGTTCTTTATGACACATCCCTTAGCGCTTACCCCCAAGAGCTGTCTCGACAATTCGGATTTCCGTCTCAAGAATCGAGTGGGAAGTTTCGTATAATATCACCTGATGCTGTGCGTCTAACAGACCCTGCCAAAGAAAATTGCCAGTGGTCATGTGAATTCTCGGATTGTTACGAGGGGAACAGTGACGTACATCGATGGCATCAACGCTTCCCGAAGAGGGATTGCCACTTCCTGCGTTCACAAATGACAGGGCCTGTTCCGCTTCTTTTCCTATATCACCGAGAATGGGCGGGTAGGGCGATTGTCAGCTTGCTCGCTGTCATAACTCGCGCACCTACTCTTGGCCTCGAGCAACGGATTCAGTTCAAGTAGTTTGGCACGAGATCTCGAAAGCTTGTTCTGCAAATAGATCTTGGCGCCACCGTCGACATTCACCTCTGCCTGCAATAATTCATGTCCATCCTGGTAATCATACAAGGGCACTCATTTCCCTTACTGTGTCATAGTGACTGGCGCAAGGTTCAAAAGTCCAGTCAGTTGGCGAACCGAAAGGACGCAGGTTATGTTCGATGAATAGTTCCTGATCCTTCTTAGGGTCGACCTCGCTTATCGCAGCGTCGAGGACAGAGACCTGGCTCTTCAAAGCGTCGTAGTGAGTTTGCTGAAGGCCCTGCGCGTGGCGAAGCACGCTCGCGACGTTGGTGATGTAGTTGGACTGGAGATGCTCTGCATTGCGTCAGCGACTTATTATCGACGATGTAAAAATCCCTGACGATGTTGCTTATTCGAACGTCAGGTTGCAACCGCCCACGGAAGTTAAAGTCTCGTCTTACATTCTCTATCCTGGATAAGTCCTCCGTGTAAAATCTATCCTTGACTTTGTTGGCGGTGGCGGTGGAGATAATGTATAGGCTTGACCCAAGAAATTCGAGCCTGCTTTTGAGTAGCATGTGTAGTGCGAACTCACTTCTTCGCGTTGTACATATCTACTATTTGTTGCTGATATTGCTTCGCTGCACGATTCGAATGCTTGTCGTCCTGGGTTCGATCCTAAAATAGATCATCAATACCGTCCAGGGGGCCGAGGGAGGCTTTAAAACCTGCTTCTGACGATGAGTCTCGACCTCGACACACTCTTCGTCATACTGGCCACAAGATAAGCTTCACCCGGGTTATGGCTTTCAATAGCGGCCGCATACCTTAAGTTTACTCTGAACATGGAAGGTCATGGGTCGGTAACAAGGATGTCAGGTGCGATTTCGCACCTTCGAACGATCACTATAGATACGGTCCCTATCCGCCAGGACCTTCTGGTAGAATTGCGCTTGCTAAATAGTCGAGTGAGACACCACAGGGGAGATAACAATACGCCCCTTGCCTTCTTTCTATGGCCCTCGTTTTTCCGTGCTAACGAAGCCAATACGCCAACAACCT
The DNA here is from genome assembly GCA_003314065.1 of Lactarius sp. MG50. Lineage (NCBI taxonomy): Eukaryota > Fungi > Basidiomycota > Agaricomycetes > Russulales > Russulaceae > Lactarius > Lactarius sp. MG50. The sequence goes on along the minus strand of QLOZ01002761.1, from coordinate 7,236 downwards.
GGACACTCAGAGCATCTGCGAGGTTCACATGTTCCTGCTGAGAGTTCACGAGTGACCCAATGACCTTAGAATATGCATTTGCCAATGTACTGTCCCAGATCAGACTGGTCACAAGGGCCCGAGAATCGAGTCTCACCTCTGACCAAGTGTCTCTTCGCTCCATGCCCTTGACGGCTCATCGCCTACTACGCTGGATGCCATCTTCTTGTTCTTCTTATCGACGGCCTTCTGCGCGAGGGCCAGCAATTTCGCCGCATAGTCGCGTTCAACAGCCGCGCGCTCACGATACAGTTCTCGAATCTGATCAGGAATCTCGCACCACAATGATTCCGTACTGGCGAGAGGTGCAGGTGCTTACGTCGCTGAGGATGTCAGCTTGGGCGTCGGATAGATTTGCCACACGATCTACTTGATCCTGGAAAGCGTCAGCATCTAGCCTCGTATGGGCACATGAAAAGGGATACCGGAAGGCTCTCGCCGTACGACATGGCCGCTCGCTGTAACTGCCTCCGAGTCTCTTATCTTCTGCTGATGCAATTTTCAAACAAGGAGTTCTTTCGATTCGCCTACATATGTGTCAGCGGCAGCTGGACATCGCGCATCGAGCGGCATTGAAGGGTCTATCATATGCGGGAGATACGTACCAGTCAATTCCGTCCGTAATGTCGTACCGGAGGGCACCGAAGACGCGACCCTAACTAGGCCCTTGTGATATTACGTCATCGAAAAACCAGGAACACTCTATCACCGCCATAACGCAGGGAGCCGAGGACTTAATTGCCCAACTTTAGCCTAGCTTTTGCAGGACACCTCCCTTGGGTCCCTCTCAGCCGGCCGGATAGTGCCATAGTGGCAAGAGCATATCTTTACCCGATTATCACCTCTTTGGCCTTGGCATTGTGTCCAACTAGGCCAACGTTGACGTGATGCCAGTGTGAGAGCATGGTGTTGAAGACTGCCCTATGCGAGAGCAGGATCCTAATATCACGATTGCAAACTATGCAAGGTCTCAGCATTCGCGCAGGAAATTGTGCCACTGTGGCAAGACAACGAGTGGTAGGTTTCCCCAACACGTTTCTCACTGGCACGTGTATAGGCGAAGCTAAAAGTAATTCACATGAACTCCCCCATCCGCCCCAGACCGCGTCGCTGTCAGCATTGGAGATAGTACGGGGCAGTTCATCTGCAATCTGCACACGAAAGGTGTGCGAGATCTCACGTTCATACCTCTATATGCAGCGCTGTCGCCGGTAGGTCGGACTGAATTGAAGTTTTCAGCGGTCGCCACAGGGGCGTTGGGACCGGAAATTTGACATTACGGCGGAATGGGGGGACCTTTTAATTTACATGCACAAGATATCCCGGTTCTGCGGCTCCTGCTCTAAACTTGGTGTTGTAAGGGCTAATATACAATAATCCTAACCACCGCGTAGTCGATGCTCGTCGATGGCCGACGGACACGCGGGACACAGGAGCGTGAGTTCTGAAGGCGTTTTCACACAATGAAATTTGTGCCTCTGATCTCAGGAAAGGTGTAATAAGTGGCTGACTGTTACTCATGCTCTAGAAATATGGTGAAAACAAGTCGTGGATAGTGAGTCACATTCATACTGTATTGACATGATTGCACTCGCGGAAGTCAAGGGCCTGAGGAAACGGGCCAAAGAACGACGATGAGCGCGGACGGGGGCGCGGGGCAGGGGGAAAGAGGGCAGGCGCAGCCCTGAGAAGAAACAGAAGGTCCTTGATGCTTGGGCAGGGATGTGAAGGAAGACGCTGAGCGGCAAATAACGGTCAGTCCGAGAATGGTGCGGCGGCGTGCGAGTTTCAAGGGCTCTTTTCTCTAAAGCTAGAAAATGGTGGAGACGTCAAATATGTCATTGCTTGCACCTGGCAGAGCGTGTCTCTGCGGGGACACAGATACGAGCTACTGTATGGGCGGTGGCATTTGATTTGACCATTCCAGGGCTCGCATGATGGTTCAGACGACCCCATCGATCACCCTAAAACGACCAGGGGAGTGAAGCCGGAATAAATGATGTTTAGAAAGATAAAGGGTTCACCTACCAAGTTTGCAAGAATTGCGAAAGGACCCCGATTTTACAGACAGATTACCAGCGCGGCGCCACGATAGTGTTTTCCGGCTGCTGAGAGATAGAATGTTCGCAATGGGACTTGGGAGGCCCTAAACAACCCTGGCTGGGACTGCTTTTTTTTTTTTTTTAGCTACGTTCCGCAGCCGCAGCCCATACAGTAGTTCTCCTGAAGGTGCAGGACTGTAGCCAAATCACGACAAGGTTGCCAAAGCACCGTACGAAGAGATACCGGAAATTGCCGAGATAAGATTGCCTTTCTTTGTATCAGGAATCGTCACATCAACCGAATGCACTTCAAGTTGCCCACTAATCTCCCCTTGCTATAGGCCTCGTGATTTCCAGCCAAGACACGAGGGTTATACACTACTAGCTGCGTGTGGTCTGAAGCAGTAGCATGCCCGCTACCTTGAGGCCACTTTCTGTATCGGTAACCGCCAGTATGAACGGTGGGCAAAGTGATGCCTGGTAAGTTATTCGCGAACGTGAACGCTCGTCCTACTGCCTGGGAACAGAACGCTTCGCGCCATTCTCAGAGACTTCTTTGGATTCCCGTGAATCTCACTTCTAACCCTGTTTTTTTTTCCTGTCATCTACTACGGGCGCCAATGTCTTTGAGTGGTCACGGCATCGTGCATCTGGTTTCCTGGGTACCTTAGTTTTCCCAAGACCAGTCCAGAGACCATTACAATAGGTCTCCGTAGCCCGCGGCCCCGCCCATCTTGATTCTCCTCCTTTATTTTTTTTTGGTTTTCATCGTAACAACGGCATGGCGGGTGCACGAGCCCGTTTCCGCCGTGCCTCGTCCGAATTGCACCCCTCCCTGGTCTCCCTGGGGCAATTCTCTTGTACAGTGATGCGAGCTGGCCGCACACGCATGGGATCCACATCATGTAAGGACCGTCTTCACGTATAAAGGCAATCCTTTCTTGCGTGGCTATTCCTCCGTCAAAGCATCGCGTCCCTCCTCCTCAGCCGCATCCCACTCTCCATTCTCCCGTAGCAACCTCTTGGGACCTTTCTTTCTTTACGAACTTCTGCTTCACGATGTATAAGCTCACATGGATCCTCTTCGCGTTCTTCTCCCTCATTCTCCCCGTCCTCTCTGCTCCTGCGCCTACGCCTGAAGAATTTGCAGAGCTGGAGAAGCGTATCACTCACACGGGCAGAGTACGCGTCTTTCCATTACCCCGTGTTGACGACGCTGACCTTTCGGCCCGTAGGGGACCTGGTACTATCCTGGCCTCGGTAACTGTGGTGGGACCAATTCTGCCAATCAATTCGTCGTCGCTATGCCCAAGAGCCTCTACGATCACAATAGTGGAAGAAATTGCGGGCATGTGTGTTAATTTCCTTGTTCGTTGTATCCATCCTGTCTGACGCCCTCCGTGTAGACGGTCCAGATAAGTTACCAGGGCAAGACAGTTGAGGCAGAGATGGTTGACAGCTGCCCTAGCTGTGGTCCAAATGACCTCGGTGGGTGGTATTGTTGATACATTGCGTTCCTTGGGCTCATGGGATTCTCCCCGACAGACATGTCTCCTGCTACATTCAAATCACTTGCCCCTCTGAGCGTTGGCGTGATCACGGTTCAGTGGCACTTCGTGTAGAATTGATGGTGCACCTTGGACTCTCCTCTGGTAGGAGATGCGCGGCGCGCAACGCGGCACGACACATGCGATTCTAACGACTTCGCGCGCTACCATATGCATTCCCAATACTCTCGGCTATCTCACGATTTCGGTCCGTTCTATGGTGACTTAGATTTTACGATATTTCAGCCTCCGGTCAGGCGACTACTACACAGGCTGTTATTTATTTGTTCCTCACGCGTTTTCTGTTGGTTGCTTTGCTAGATGTGGCACTGGATCGGCTCTAGTGCTTCCAATGGTGTGGGTTTTGACGTACTTGTAGTTTGCAGATTACATGAAAGTATGGGTATGGAAGAAGTCAAAATAAGAAACGATGTTCCAGTTCCAATTGGGGCGAACGCGTATCGCTTAGCTTGCGAGTGATCTTTTTCGGGAATGGGGCATCCCTTCTCACGTCTTACAAGCGCTCCGTCGAGCGTTCTGTCGGCTGGTACCTGCCGGGAAAACTTTCCTTCCTAGTTCCGCGGTACGCACATTTCCTTTTACACCACAATTGGGTAAAAGTTTACCTCTTTCCGAATTCTTCGCATTGCATGCCCAATCTGGTTCCCATTTAACATCCACAGACAACATCATGGACCAAGCACTCGCCCGCGACACATTCGATTACGTGTCTGCAGGGTCAGTGATACCTCGGATTCTGTCTATCTGTCTGTCTGCCGTCTGTCTGCCTCTGCCACTTCCTCGGAACTAGAACTCTGTAGGCATGATTGTGAAACTTGCAAGGGTTCAGACTTCTGGAAAAAGTCCATTACCTACCATTCCTATACTCTGCTAGAGCCTCGCGAAGTGGGAAAGATCAGCGCATATAGCTAAAAAGAAAAAAATTCAGGGAAATAATCGGGAGCCTGCGTGGCTGTGCATGTACCGACAAGCAACCTCGTCTACTAGCTCCAACGGACTCAGCAGTTGCTTTCCCACGTATTTTTTTGTTCAACAAATAATCCTGGGTGCTCGGATCCCTATCACGAGCAAGGCAGTGCCCTGTTTGGACTTGGTTGTTCGGATGCGGTGAGTCGCGCCACTTGCAACTACCATCACCATCATTTTGTCGGGTCTCTCTTCGGCGTTGTCTAGAAACGTAGTGCCGAATCTGTCTCATGGGTGGGCAAAGTGGCTCCATCACTGGTCCACCGGTGATATGAGTTTCATGTGGAGGCTAGGAGGGACTAGACTTGCCCTGACTCTCATATGTTCTCGCAGATTTCTGACGGTTCTGAGTATATTTCGCATCTGGGAACCCAACGGCTCTCTGAGTCTTCGGAGCAATTTACAGAAGGAGCTCGGCTAATATGTATCTCTGGCTTGATGTCATCTTACTCTGTATTCGCGAAAACATGGTCCAGGTGTTTTCGCCAAGGAGATTGAAAATTTCAAGATTCCTCATCATTTTTCTCATCATCCTTCTCACTGACCACACGTGACTAGGCGTGGATTCTTCCAGCGACCGCCCGCCTTCTCCACTTCGACGACTGACTCCATCTTCATCGGCCTCGTTTACCGACTCATGCCCCCAATTCTCTCGACCCTGCTTCGTGCTTCGTGCTGGCCGCGTTGTATGTACAGAGTGGTGCCGCGGCCTAGACACAAGGTTCAATGAGATTTTGGGGTAGAAAACAGCCTCGAGGGGTTTCCGTCATCGTTGCAGCCATCGCATCGCATGAGTGGGTCATATTGTTGTCAACCCTAAGAGTACTGGCTTCTTCAGCCGCTCCGCAGCCTAGTGAGGGGTCTCTGTTCTCGTGCTGACGTCACACCTTGCCTTTCGCCTCCCGCCCGACGTTTGACCCGGGTACGGTGTTCACGTCGTGTTGATTAAGCAATTGCATTAAGGTAGGCAGTCAACGCCTGACATGGAATGCTAAGTGGGTCTGGTCTTACACGCCCGACGCTGATCACGGGGTCAGTCGTCGGATCATAAAGCGGTGATACATATCTACGTCCGACCTATTCCAGTCATGCTTTGGGTAGCCGAGATGGAACCGCGCAGAATCACGTCGTACATGCTGTACGTATGCATTCTGTAAACCAATCCTTCAATTATTTGATAGGATTGGATTGGAGTCCATGCATTCCGGACATAAGCTCGCTTAGATTGATCGCCGAGAAAGAAGGGCGGAATTAAGTGACTGGGCAACCTCGGTAAGGAAGCCTCGAGTTAGAATACACTATCAGCTTAGACCTTGTTCTGCGAGCCGAGGGTCAATTTAGGAAGTATAAGCAAAAATGACGCCTCTATTGCCGTTCAATAGACGCAGTACAAGGTATGATGATTTAATCCGAGCTGATGTTCTCATCAAAACACGTGTAGTTAGTCGAGTACTGTATGTATGGATGTATGTACAAATGCGAGTGGGAGAGCTAAAAATGCACAAAACATAAGAAGGACTATAGAGAAATAATACAAAGATGATGCAATGCGACACGCTAAAAAAAATTGTAGAAGACACGCTTTTCGAACATGAATCATGGCTTCCCATCTACGGCAAAGAAGCGGGAGGATGACAACAAGCGCCGCGGGAGCTCAGGCGAGAAAATGTGCTGTGGCGTGACCTGCCCAAGATGATGGGGGTCGTCATCGGATGACCCGGACGGTAGGAGCGCCACACCACTGGCATGATCATGATCTAGAATCTCCGCAGCCATAGAGTCGTCTATGATCGAGAGCATCAGTTAGCCGAAAATCGCAGAAGGGAGGAAGGAGAGCGACTTACCGCTCCCAACGAGCACTCGCGCCCTCTTTAATGACGCGGAGATAGGTGACGACGAACCAGCAGCGGCGACGACGTGCGACCCCACCGCGCCCTTCTTCTGCCGCTTCCTCTGCGCCGGCGTCACTGTGACAGACCGCTCTGGAATCTCCGCGCCCAAGACAAGTGACTTGAAGCGGCGCAGGCTGCGACGGACTGCCAGGCCAGATGGTGATGGCGGCGTTGACAGCGGCGCTGACGGCGGCGGAGCTTCTGATATTGCGGATGATGCTGCGTGTTTGGTGATATGTAAACTCGCCCGGCGTTGGGGCCTGCGCAGCTGGGGCACTTCGACAGCTTCCATAAACACGCCTGTACGTTTACGCTTGCGCTGCGCCGGCTGCGGCGTCGGCGACGGACTCCGGCTACTCGGAGGTGCCGGTGGCGGCACGCGAGACGACGTCATGGTAAGAGCGGCAAGGGCGGCGATAGAGTTCGGGCACCAGGCGGGGCTGGGCGTCACCGGCCGCAAGAGGCTCTGTCGGACCTCCTCGCGCTCTGCCTCGCTGTCGTCCTGGTCCTGGTCCTCGCCGCCGTTGTCCAGCTTCTCCACCGCGCATCCGCGGCTTCTTTTCGAGGGTCGCGAGTCGGTGAGCACGTTGCCCGCGGGCCGCTTGCCGAGCTTGGGGGTACCGGGCGAAGCCGCCATCGCGATGCGCTCCATCAAGGAAGGCAAAGCAGGCGGCTTTGGCGGCGTGTTCTCCTTGTCTTCGGAGGCGTCTGATACCTTCTTAGGCGAAC
>QLOZ01002759.1:297-30646 GCA_003314065.1 Lactarius sp. MG50 | reverse complement strand
GTTACTGCAATATAGGCGTGCCGTTGCGATACGTATGGAAGAGGAGGAGGATTAGCTGAAGACGTATCCGTGACAATGCATTATGTTTAAGTCGAGGACACGAGACGGATTGTGCATGAGTAGCAGATGAAGGTTGTACACAGCTACATACTTTAAAACGCGAAAGAGGTAGAAACGAGGGACCAACCACCCTACCAATTCCACTCTCCACTATGTCGTCTGGGGAGTCCATCGTGGGGGAGGCGCACATATAGGATACCTGAGGGTGAGAATAAGTTGGTTTAAACCTGAATGCCGAGAATTCTATACCCGATGGTTTCTCCTTGCCCCTTTTGTTTCTCCACTCGGATGTCAAATAGTAATTCCTCCGACGGATGCTCGAGAGTGATGCTACACCAATTACGCCGGCCCATAATATATTGACTCTTCGGTTTTGACCCATCGGCATCCTTAATGAATAACGGAAACTAACCTCTGGCGTTGTAAATGGAACGCCAGAGTACGTTGCTAGATTCGACTGACCATTTCCTCGTCCGTATCGGCATGATGCATAGTTCGATGTTGCTTCGTTGACAGCGAACTTAGCATAGTAAGCACACCGCCTGGAGGCCTGGAATTTGATGATCACATATGGACGAGGCGCCCGGATTAATGAGAGTACCCACGGTGTGTCGACAATCGCACCTGAAAGTAGTGGTCAGCGTGACATAAGACTCACCACGGGGCCGAAACGTACTAGTCACGATATTAAGCATGTATCGGTGATCTGAACTGGAAACAGGTGCTGAGATCCTCTTGCTCTTTTGCAAGGTTTTAAGCACGCCAACCGCCGCACAATGCACGTTACCGGACAAGAATGTGATGCGAATCCTTCGCTGTTGTGCGAACAATTGAAGTTGTCCAATGAACCTATTGCGCTCCGCCTGGGACGATCTCATGAGTCAAGAACTGTCAATGAATGGAAAACAAGGACCTTGTGGTATTTGGACGTCCAATGGTCATTCTTAAAGTATAATTAGTTCGGAACGCAAGGAGGGGAAGAGGATGTACAAACCAGATCATCTAACAGTCCTGGATCCGCATTAAATTTGTTCGCAGAGGTTTAAGCTGAAAGGTCCCGACTTGCCTGATTTAGACCCTGACTTCTCTGATTGAGATCCCGACCTCCCCAATTGAGATCCCGACATTCCTGGCGATCCCCTCCCCAAAGGATTGAATTTTGATGAAATTATGGACTCAAGGAACACCATGCGGGGGTACGCAATCGGAGCCCCTGCGTTGACATTCAGCCTCACTGGATCTGACAGCGGTAAGCTAAGTGGTGTTACCGAGCTGTATGATGAGATGCTCGGCCTTGTGTGGCAACCCATTTAGTCGTTGGAAGACTTTTCTGTACTCTTCTTCGCTACACATTTGTGTTAGATTTCGTTCCGCTCTGCAAGGTGAAGTGTCAAAAAACTATACTGCCCCAAATTATATTTGACCCACCTGCAATCCAGCATCAGCACCCAAGCGGTTGGGCCGATAGGCGATAGAAATGAATGTGAAGGGAAGGGCACGTATGTCCCTGGACCACCAATGATGAGCGATTTAAAAACATGGGCACCCGGTCGATCATCTATGCCATCCGAAGAGACTGGTGCAGCGCTGTGAGTTACTTGAGTCGGTGAATAACCCTGTTCACGAACCTTTGATGAAGCATTGGAACAGGAGGAAGAAAAAGTATCCCTTAGAGCCAATCCTACCCCAAGAAACAATTAAGGGATTTCCTTTCTATCCTGAATAATGCCTACGCGTTGAAAACCGGTGCTCGCTGTAAGTCATCAGGATCTGGCCATAGTTAGCAACTTGAAAGGCCTCTGATGTGTGCGGCATCACGTACAACTTCCATAACCATCGATCTTGCGCCTAGCGTTAGTACACGACCGGAAATACGATATGCGTGCGCTTACCAGATCTGTTGAGAAAGGAGAGCCCTAGGTTAGCCCGCAATCCCCCCACGTGCATGCACCACTCAGCGCACCGTGATCATCTAAGGTGGAGGATGCCGGTTATAAGATGCAGAGGAAAGGAAGTAACTCCTCAGCTTACCTAGCATGTTAAGCATTGGACTTGGCAAATATCCTCACTATGAAATCCGCCGGACACAGAATCAACAGACTTACATCGAGCTATTAGCACGGGCGAATGCCCCGCTACGAAACATCTTGCAATAGTAATCGAAATAGAAGTGCTCTATCGCAGACAGTATCTCCTGCGTTAGGGGATACCTCTTCTTTTCCTCAGGTTTTGGCTGGTTAACCCATCCTTGAAGTTCGGGTTCGCGAGTGATTCTGGAGCAGTATTCCAGCGCCCAGGATACAAAGGCTCGGCTGAGGGACGCACCCGTCACAATAGATCTGATTACCCCCGCCAACTAGTACATGGAACGGCTGCTCAGCGTGCTTCGCCAACAGGTCAGCCCAGACTGGGTCGTAGCCGCTCTGGAACCCAGGTCCGCAAAGGTCATCTGGATTCATACCTGCGCTAAACCCATTGCACTGCGTCGATTGACGCCGTCAGAATACCATAGTGTGATTCCGACGTGGATTACTCACAGAATAAGCAGCCAAACGCATCGTCTGACTACGACCGGGGACAACGAAATCCATTTCCATCCCATTATCGATCGAATATTGAATCCTCATCTCCGAATCAGCGAGCGGAATCCGAATGAGGAATCTCCAAAAAACGTATGTGCTAATGAAGGAACCGAGAGTGCATAGGTTTTGCAGTCAAGTAAGACGGTTTATTCATGCACATACCCATTACGTCCGGCATACGCGTAAATCTTCTGTCCGAGAGCCGCCCTTACCTGCGCATTCGGCCCTAAGGGGTGCTTGCCTTCGGTTTGACTATGATAAGGCTGAGTTGTAAGGTTTGCAGAGCGCAGGCCCAAGTCGGCCGAGTCGTCATCTTCACGGATGTGCTGCCTATGTAGGGAGAGGGGCCGTTCTGGATCCCAGGAATACTTGAGAGTCGGTTTATCGGTGGATTGAGTGCTGGCGGCTATACGAGTGCAGCAGACGTTGGCGGGGATTGGCACTCGCTGGAAGGAATCAACAACTCACTAACGATCAGAGCAGCGCCATGCCACTCGTCGTTTTCTATAGTGTCATATCGCAGTAGAGGGCCGCACTTGAATTGATTCTTCGCCTTCTGTTCGATGTTTTGGGAGTCCTCGTGTTTTGTGGGTTGCGGTGATCGGGGGTCGTCCCACTAATGTTTGACAGGAAGACCCTCAGTCTGCGCAGGCTGCGAGCTGGCATGTGAAGGCGCACTGACCAGGCCACCCGGGTTTGCGCTATCCTTCGGTAGCGGTGACGGAGCGGATGATTGCAGTACGGAGGCCCCCTACATCAGCAAGGAAGGTGAATACTGTAAAAGGAAAAGAAGTCGCACTAACCCCTTCCTGCGGGGCGTCTTGATTCGGATTTGTAGGGCTTTCTGAATTACCCATGCTACGCTCGTGTGGGTAGTCGGGTGAGAGTGAGTGGAAAGTTAGTGGAAAGATGATATGGGTCGAACGGGTGTGTTTGCCACTGTGCTCTAGATGTGACATCTCACTCTCTCGGCGTTTCTCGCAATCGGAGGTCGGAGTTGGTACCGAACCTAACCTTCGAACCAATTACTGTCCTTGCCCCACACATCGACCGGACCCACCTTTCGACCAGTCACACCCAGTCACAGTCCAAAAAAGGCTCGAATTCAAACTCAGCACGGCGTGCTCGCGATGCAGATCCGTTGTGTGATCGCATTTGGCGGTTAAAGCTCCGACACGGCACCCATTAGCCTGCGTGACAGAAGCCCTTTTTTTGATCTCGTTTTCCTCGCAATTTTATACAGAAAAAAGACCACTATTGTAATAAGGATGTCAACTAGAGCATATGTACAAAGTTTGAGCTCAATTGGGCCCATTTTGGTGAAGATATTTGAAGTGGTCGAAAGGTGGGTCCGGTCGATGTGTGGGGCAAGGACAGTATAGAGTTCTTTTTTAAAAACTTCGCTTACTAAAGCACAAACACAACGCTTACATAAGAGATAGTAGTTAATTTTCCCCATTCCCAGGGAAAATTACTAATCAACAGGTAATTGAAATGAGAGCGAACGCGTTCGTCACGGACGAGCGTCTAAAATTGGGCCTAACTATTTTTAGAGCATGACTTAGGGCGGAAACTCCCCAACTGCGCCTGTGTTTGTTATCGTGTCCTTAGGGCCCTTTTTGAGTGGTGATCATGATTGAGTTCACATATCTTTACGTTAAAGTGCCTCACGTTTGACACGCCCTTCTTATAATAAAGTGATTGTCGACGAGACATGTCAATTTCTTGACTCTTCTTACACTCCACAATACACATTTCGTCAATGTCAATGAATCCGTCTAGACACCGGGCCGTCAACCTCAGGCTTGACGCGACAGGTGGGCCACCCGCCGCTCGTCCTCGTCCTTACTAATTTCACCACGTCTACACTAGATCACTTCACCAAGGAGGAGAGGGAGGAACAGCCCGAATTTTTTGATAGCTCCGGGCCTCTCTACACCATGTATCGCAAGATGACAGAAGATGAAGACACTATGATAGCTGGACGCTGGCAACGAGATGCCAAGGCAATTTTTCTCTTCGTGAGTCCTCAGCTTACTTTCCACTCTAGTTCAAGTCAAGTCAAAATTTACAGACTGGTTTGTTCTCTGCCGCCGTTGCGCCATTGGTCGCGGTGACAGTCCTGGACCTCAAGCCGAATCCCCAGGATACTACCGCATTCTATTCCGAGAAGACCTATCAGCTTCTCCTCGCCTCCAACGTTTCTCCCACATCCATCCCTTCCAGTCCGGCTCAGCCACCCCGCTTCTCTCCGCCTAAATACATCATCTGGGTGAACTCACTCTGGTTCTTGAGCTTGGTTATTAACCTTTCCTGTGCTGTGCTGGCAATCTTGCTACAACAAAGTACACGCCGATATCTCAAGATGACTCAGCATCCACGGAGCAATCCACACGACCAAGCGCGGATCCGAGAATTCTTTGCCCATGGCGTCAATAACTTGCGTCTTCCCTGGTCAGTTGATGCGTTGTCCATGCTGCTACACCTTTCCATCTTCCTCTTCTTTTCCGGCCTTCTCATATATCTCTTCAACGTCCATCACAGCGTCTTCTATGCCGTTGTCTTCTGGGTCGCGGCTTCTACCTTGGGATATATATTCGTCACGATTATGCCAATTTTCCGGCTAGACAGCCCATACCATGCCCCGCTTTCTATATTGGCCTGGTACCTTCATGCTGCCATATCATACATGGTCCTCCTACTTTTATCTTGGCTTTCTTGCTGTTGCAGTTGGCTTGGAACCTTTGATGACCACTGTGCACATTACTGGGACCGAATCTCAAAAGGCATGGGGGGGATGACCAGAAAGGCTGTTCAAGAATCGTCAAAGGAGCTCGACGGCCGCATCCTGAAGTCGGTAATCCATGCCCCGATCGAAGATCACGAACAGGATCGGCTATTTCAGTGCATCCTTGACTTCTGTAGCTCCAAAGTAGTCAAAGGACCCAAAACCATTCTTCGCAATCTAGGCGGGCGGCGGCTTTCGCCTATTTTGATTACATATCTAGAACGTACCTGGTCATCCCAAGTCGTCAACGAGTCGGACAAAATACGACGATTCGTCAATTGCGTGAAGGTCGCTGATGTGGCTCGCCTTTCCGATGTAGTTCTCCGAATCCTTCATGACATTTTCTCTTCGGACAACCATATGGCGCTGAAATCCGTTAAAATAGGGAATTCTCTGAGAAGCGGGGACTATGGAAGAGACCAGGAGATTGGCTTATGTGCGCAACTGGTTGTCGCCGGCGTCATTGCAAACGGAAATCAGAAGGACGAGAGCTGGATTGCGCTCGCTGAAGGCCAGTTAGGCAAAGATTTTCGGCACTACCGACATAGCCCGGATAGCGTGTTTTTGGCCAATTTGACCCACATCACTCACGTGATCGTTCGCTCTTTTTCGGACGGTCTGGATATTGGTCACCAGATAGCATACTTCGTCCTACCCCGACTTTCCGAATTTAACATCCACAACACTCTTCCTGAACTGCAAGATCAATTTGTTGCCTTGTGGGATGACATCATCGAGGAGTCGCACCGTGGCGCTGATAGTCGTCCTATCCATGTCCTCAACTGCCTCAGCCCCATTTACAGCGCTTTAAATTCAAGCAACGATGCCGCTCCGACAAACCCCCAGGAAATTCCCTCGGTGGTAGTTATCGAAGCTGTCGCGGCGACTCTCACCCCTTCCGTCGACACCTCCACACCCGCCCCTCCGCTTGTGTCATCTACCTCTACCTCTATCGCGCCTGCGCCTGGCCCTGCGTCTGCATCGTTGCTCGCTCCATGGACCACCGAGAGCCGGCGGTTACGTCGTTCGTCCGCAGGTGATGCAGCCCCCCCCCCTCCTCACCGTCACTTTCTCCCGTCTCAGTTGCCGGCTTTTCTGTCTGGCCTTCACCTACATCGGCAAGATCCTCCCTCTCTAGCGAGGGGACAAGTCGGGAGCAGATTGTCGGTAGTCCAGATAGCGAAGCGAGCGACCCAGATAGCCGAACTAACAGGTAATAACTTACAGCACCTTTCTCGTTGGTTCTGCGTTGTCGTCTCGATCTCTTCTTGTACCACTACCCTCTGCGCGACCATCATGTCCTTCAACGCTTGAGTATCTCACTTCTGATTCTCTCTACTACTTACAGTACTTCTCTATCGGTCGTTTTCGTACCTGCCAGGTTCGTAGGCTTACCTTCGCGTCCGTACCGTACTCTCTACTGCTTCACGTTGGCCACGCGTAGCTACAAGTCTCGATGTACAGTATATAATTCCCTCCGGTTTGTGGAATTGAAGGGGCGAGCTCCGAACGGCGAAGTAGCTGACTATCCGTTTCAAGTTGTTTTAGAATTTTTATAAGTTGTCCCGCATTCGCCTCTCTTCGCCTTGCCCCCCTTTCCTTTCCGTCGTAGTTGCCTTAGTGACTAAGTCAGAGCGTGAGCGCCCGCGCGCCCAGGCCATTGCGAAGAAGCGCGCCAAGCGCGAGGAGGTGCCTCCGCCGGTGGTGGTGGTGATGGGGGAGGCACCAGCTGTGCCACCGTGGCCACGACCCATGCGGCTCACGCTGCATCGTGCACCCCACAACCCGAACGAGAAGAATCGATGCCTCTCACGAAGGACATCTCCGTTGAGCCCTCTGCGCACGTGTCGATGTGCCCTCTCATCGGTCCTGGCACGGCGCTGCCTTCTTATATGCTCAACGACTTGCATGTCGAAACGGACCAGACCTCGACAGGCGCGTCGACACCGGGCCCGCAGAGTGCATATGGCTCAGAGTACGGAGACGGCGAAGTTGGGGAGCAGGAACAGGAGCAGGAAGAAGATGCCCCGCCAGATGATCTCATCGATATCTACGGCGATCCTGCCAAGTTACTGCAATATAGGCGTGCCGTTGCGATACGTATGGAAGAGGAGGAGGATTAGCTGAAGGTGTATCCGTGACAATGCATTACATTAGTCGAGGACACGAGACGGATTGTGAGTAGCAGACGAAGGTTGTACACAGCTGCCTACTTTAAAACGTGAAAGAGGTAGAAACGGGAGACCAACCACCCTACCAGTTCCACTCTTCACTATGCCGTCTGGGAGTCCATTGTGGGGGAGGTGCTCGTATAGGATTAAAATGTCGGAAATTTCCTTTGACCAACTTGACTGCCTACTAAACTACTGTACATCAAACACAATGACCAACTTCCGCTATATATTTTTGACTCATTTTCCTCAACGTCTCCCAGTATTAGGGTGCACCCACCAAGTAGAAAGAGCACGCATGGTTACCAAACTAAACAAAGGCGCACACTGGCATGAGAAATTTTCGAAAACGTCTACCGTTTTGCAGATTGCTAGAACCAGATCTCTTGCAGAAAGACAAACGATTAGAGGCGTTGGACAGAAAATCGGAAAATAGGCAGCAGATTCCAGCTCAATTTGCACGTCTACCTAAGCGGAATCCAGCCTTGACTCTAAGCTAAGCGGCCAGCCCCGACCCGTTCTAGAACACGAGACAAAACCGGATCTTCCGGTGTCACAGTCACGCCGCCATACGATGCATGATGGCTAACCGCAAAAGGAAAAAAATGGTCAACAAAGAGACCTTGCTTGCAGCAAGTAGATGACTGAGCGCTAGTATTTAATATACTTGCACAGCTTTTGGGACCCGCCCCCTTGACATTGTTCTAGGATCGCACCGCCCAGGCCAGTGTGGCAACGCTCTGGGATGTGCCACGTCACGGAATTGTGCCTGCTACAAGCCATGGGTATAAAAAAACGCACGCAGCTACCCTCTATAATCATTCATAATTTCTACAAGCACTCATGGCTCCCAAGTCACATACTGCTCCTCCAAGACCGTTTTCGCGCACTTCTGCTTCGAGTCGTCCAGTGGTGCGAAATCTTCCCCACATCACCGTGACGTACTGCTATGGCTCTAACAGAGTCACTGCTACTGCGGGAGATTCCTACAAGGTACGTATCTTAGTTTTTTGTCGCTCAACGAGCGCAGATACTGATCCTTGGGTCCAGCATGCAATCGATCGTGTTCGGAAGCTCTTTCCGAAGCTCAAGAACGTAGATCGCGGCCAAATTTACTTGACAGCCCGCGATCGTACCCACCTTCATTGCAGGACCGTGCGAATCGACCCAACTGCCTGGCATTACTTCCTTGGCTCGTTCACGCCATTCGAGGAGGTGAGTGTACACGTTGGATCACCTCCAGCCTCAAGCTCCCACTCGCACACACACTCCAGCACGACCGGAGGAAGTGGCACACACAGGCATTCGAGAAATATTGTGGGGTCAAGGAGCCAGAAGCACGAGGGGTTTCAAAAATTTCTCTTGCGCACCCTTGGTCATATAATTGCCCATATTACGTGGAGCAGCGCCTGGTACATATTTGAAAAGGCAGTACACTCAGAAGACATTCAAAACTTGACTGCCTAGATTACCCTGCCAGTAGCACTGAATGGTTCGCTGATAGGGCTGTTGAGCACTGTACTTCGAGTATCTGTACGATTGTGATCAGTTCTACGTCGTCGTCTCGATCTCTTCTCGTACCACTACGCTTTGCGCGACCATTATGTCCTCTAACGTTTGGATGTCTCACTTCTGATTCTCTTTACTTACAGTACTAGTAGTACTTCTCTATCGGTAGCTTTCTACCTGCCAGGTTCGTAGGCTTACCTTCGCACCCGTACCGCCTGTAGCAGCATTAAAATCTGGCCAGACCAAGAATTGAACCTGGGACTTCCCATTAGTACTGGGGTGCCTTACCACTAGGCTACCCAGCCCCTCATGGGTTCTCATATACTCCAGCACCGCCGTACCCTCTACTGCTTCACATTGGCCGCGCGTAGCTACGATGTACAGTATTTAATTCCGAGTCTCTCCGGTTTGTGGAATTGAAGGAGCGAGCAGCGAACAGCGAAGTAGCGGACTCCCCATTTCAAGCTATTTTCGAAGTCTTCTAAGTTGTCCCGCATTCTTCTCTTCGGTTACACCCCCCCCCACGCCCCCTTCCTTTCCGTCGTAGTTGCCCAAGTGTTCATCACAGTTGCCTTACTGACTATGTCAGAGCGTGGGCGCCAGCGCGCCCAGTGCGGCAGTGCCCTTTTGCAAGGTTTGAAGCACGCCAGCCGCCACACAATGTACGTCACCGGTCAAGGACATGCGAACTCTCTGTCTTGTATGAACAGTTGACTCGGAAGTCCTCTTATGAATCAATTGCACACCGCCTGAAAAGATCTCATGAGTCAAGAACCGTCGTAGAATGGAAACAAGAACCTTGTGAACCCTGGATGTCCGGGTGCAACGGTCATTCTCAAAAGAGACTTAGCTCGGTACGCATGGAAGGGAAGGGGATCGACCAGATCATCCAACAGCTCTGCATTTGCAATAAATGTGTTTACAAACTCTTTAAAGCCTAAAAATCCTGACCTCCCTGATGTAATAAGAGGATTGACCTCAGGCTGTGATGATTTTATGGTCTCCTGTAACACCATGCAAGGGTACGCAATCGAAATCCCTGCATTGATACTCAGCTTCACAACGACAAGCCGAGCGATATTACCAAGTTGTATGATGAGACGCTCGACATCGCTTGGCAACCTATTTGACTCTTAGTCGTTTGAAGACTTTTCTGTACTCCTCTTTGCTGCACACTTGCTCTAACTTTAGCTTTGAAAAGTAGAATATCAAGAAATCATACTGCCTGCCAGTGAGATTGTATTGACCCACTTGTAATTCAGGATGAGAACCCAAACACTGGCAGTTGGGCCGACAAAGGATAGAAATGAATGTAGGAAGGGCACCTACTAATATGTCCCTGCCAGGTGAACACCAATGATGAGCGATTTGACGGAATAAGCGCCCCGTCGACCATCTGTAGCGCTGCGAGCTACTTGAGTCGGTGAACGGCCCTGTCACGAACCGTTGGTGAAGAATTAGAACAGGAGGAAAAGGTATCCCCTAACTACCGGCGCTACCGAAATGATCGTAGTCCGGGTTCCCTGTGTCCCCGCCTGGCGAAACCAGGTAATTCCCCCACAACATAAGCCCACCTGTGAGCACGTGCAGAAAGCGGACAAGAGATGTCCTCAAGGTGGCGCTTTTTGAGTGGAGATCGCGGTAGCATCCAGTTTCAGATAGGGCTGAGACGCGAGTCTTCATTTGCCACACATGCCTCCACCTACTAGTAGGTGCAACGTGGCGGCACGCATGCGAAAGGCTATGGGGTCATTTGGCGCTTAGCAAATCAGGAAGTACTACTACCTTACTTCACTCCTATCTTCTCTCAGGCTACCGTGGCGTGCGGGGGGGGTCTTTTATATTTGTTGCACGTGCTGCCCCCTACCAATGCAAACAGTGTTCATCTCTCTCTGCCCACGTTCTCAAAGTGATCGTTGGATACCTACCAACGTCTTACGCTCCGCAGGACACATTTCAACAATGTCTAGTCACCAGACCATCCCCTTCAGTGAGGAGAACGACACTCTCACTCACGTCTACACTAGGCTAGAGCCCCCCACCATACAAGATAAAAAGAGGAACGTCCCGAATTGGTTGGTAGCTCTGGGCTTCTCTATGTCATGTATCACGGGATGACAGAGGATGAAGACTAAGATGGCCGAACGCTGGAATAAAGATGCCGAAGGAATTCTCATCTTTGTGAGTTCTTATCATCCTTTCCATACTGCTTCAGACACCAGGTCAAATATCGCAGACTGGTTTGTTCTCTGCCGCCGTTGCGGCCTTGGTCACGATGACGGTCCTGGACCTCAAGCAAAACCCCTAGGACGAGTCCAATTCTCTCAAGAATATCTATCAGATTCTCGGCGACTCCGACGTATCTCGCCCATCCATTCCTTTCACACCTGCTGAACCACCCAAGTTCTCTCCGCCGAAATACGTGATCTGGGTGAATTTACTCTGATCCTTGAGCTTGGTTATCAGTCTTACATGTGCGATGCTGGCGACATCTTTACAGCAATGGGCACGTCGATACATCAAGGTTACTCATTCGCCACGATATCATGATAGTCCACACGACCAGGCGCGGATCCACGAATACTTTTCTCATGGCGTTAAACCTTCCCTGGGTAGTTGAAATATTATCCCCACTGATACATATTTCCCTGCTCCTGTTCCCCACGTGCCTTCTGATATATCTGCCCAATCCCAATCACACCGTGTTCCGCGTTGTAGTTCCGTGGCTTGCAGTTTCCACCGTGGCATACTTACCCATCACGGTCATACCAACTTTGCGGCTCGACAGCCCATACTGTTCCCCACTCCCTCCACTGGCCTACCCCCCTCCTGCCACCATATTATATCTGATCCTCTTGCTATTCTGTTTTATTTGTTGTTGTTGTTGTTGTTGTTGTTGCTGGGTTGGGACCTTTAGAAACCTGCGCAAACAGTATCGCGAACGGATCTCACAAGGTTTGGAAAAAATGATCACAATCACTGTTACGAAATCGCGAAACGAGATCGACTGCCGTATCGTGAGGTCGATACTCCGCTCCCCGATTGAACATCACGAACTGGATCAGTTTGTTCGGGGCATCTATGGCTTCTGTAGGTCGAAGGTAGCCAATGAATCCCAGGGCATTCTTGGCGAACTGGACCAGCTGCGGCTTTCGTCTGTTTGACTGCATTCCTAGACCGTACTTGGTCATCCAAAGTGGCCTCCGGATCGGACAAAATTCTCCCATACATCATCTGCGTGCAGCTCGCTGATGTGGCCCGCCTTTCCGATGTAGTTCCGCGGATCCTTCGTGGCATTTTCCATTCGGACAATGACATAGTGCTGCGATCCGTTGAAATAGGGTATTCACTGAGAAGGACAGACTGTGGAAGCTTCCGGGAGATTGGTTTATGTGCACAACTGGTTGTTGCTGGCACCATTGCAAATGGAGGCCAAAGCAACGAGAAGTGGATTGCGCTCGCAACCGACCATCTAGGCGACGATCTTCCGCGCTACCTCGAACATGGCAGGGATAGCGTGTTATTGGCCAATTTGATCCACGTCACTCACTTGATCTTTGACTCATTTTCCGACGGTCTGGATATAGGTCACAGGATATCATACATCGTTCTATCCCCACTTCCTACATTTGATTTCCGTGCCTTGTGGAATAATATCTGCGAGGCATCAAGACTCCGTGAACCTGATGATCGTTTTGTCCATGTCCTCAACGGCATCCGCGACATTTATAGCGCTTTAAACCCAAGTAATGACACTTCCGCGACAGCCTTAACATCTACCCCTCCGTTTGTTGCACCTACCTCTACCACTATCATGCCTGCACCTGGTTCTACGACGGTGCTCGCCTCCGCTCTACCTCATCTTAACAACTCACCATCCTTGTCCCGTCCAGCCGCAGCTCATGCAGGCGGCAGGCCCCTGCACCTCCCGATCGTCGCTCTATACTTCTTCAGTTGGTAGCTTCTCTATTCCGACCTCCCCTCCGTTAGCACGTGTTCAGCCCGTGCGCAGCGCCGAGCTCCTCGCCCTCCTCAGCACCCCTGTCTCCTCGCCAACTAGCCATAAGGCGTTGCCGCGCTTACACGCCCGTGGGCTCGTCAAAAAGGGGAACATGTGCTTTGCAAACGCGGTACTGCAACTGCTCGTGCATTCTCCGCCATTTTGGGAGCTCTTTAGAGACTTGGTCCATTTATGAGTCAGCGAGGACATGGAGGCGATCAGGAGAGCGGCGGGGTTCAGACGCCGTTGGTAGATGCTACGATCAGGTTTTTGGATGGGTTCGTGTATGAGGAGAGGGTGACTGTCCCGACGCAACCGTCACAGCAGGCGGCACGAGGCAAGGCGGAGGAAGAGGATGAAAAGGAGTACGACGGTGTCAATTCGTTTGATCCGACGTATATGCATGATACAATGAGGCAGGGGAACCAGTCCAAGATTATGGGAGTGCGTCGTTGCGTTAGCTGCCGGCCGCCCGTTTCTGATCCGTGCTGGCGAACGTGTATAGGGTGGCCAACAGGATGCGGCAGAGTTCTTGCACCTCTATCTCAACGCACTCCATGACGAGTTCCTCGTTCTACTTGCTTCAATCAATCCATCTCAGCCTGCCTATTCCGGACCCAGGGAAGAACCCGAGGATAGCAAGTATGAGTCTCAATCAGGCGAAGGCTGGACTGAGGTGGACAAGCGCGAGGAGATGGTGCTCACCCACACGGTGCGCCAATCATCCCCCTTTCATTCTTACTGTTGGGCTTAGCGTGCTGACGCGCCATTGAACCAGGAACAGGTCAAGTCAGTCGAGTCGCCCATTTCATGTATATTCGGTTGCAAATTACCCTCGTGGCACATCAGCGCGGTTCTCCGGTCGTCGACCACTGGTGGTCGCTCAGACTCGACATCAACGTCCGCCTTTCCGAGTCTCCCCTTTGCGCGTACGGATATATGCTAATGATTAACCGCCATCACCATCACACACCATGTACAGCACGCCTCGGTACACACTACCCAAGACGCGCTCATCTACATTTTGCAGCTGCAAGCCGAGCAGGTGGGTCCCTCTGGCTCTAACGAGGGAAGCAGCAAGGGCTCATCGAGCCGCTCCCGCCCACGCTCATCTCGCACCTCGAGCATTTTCAGAACTACACGGAGGCCAACGTAGTCAAGGTCAAAATCAGCAAGCGCATACAGCTCCCGCCGGAGCTCGATATCCCTCTCGGTTCGTTTCTTTTCCCCCGATCCGCTCGGGGCTGATGCTGACTCTCCCGTCTATAGATGTGATGGCACCCGCTGCCCGACGTCCCACGCAGCCCCCGCGCTACACGCTCTACGGCGTGCTCTAGCACCACGGCGGGTAGGTGGACAACGGACACTATACGATTGATGTGCTACACCGAAATCGGGATGGAAGGGGTGAAGGGTGGCTACACATAGACGACAAGAATGTGAGCGTTGTGCAGCACAAGGACATGTTTGGGCTCAGCAACGAGCAGACGGACGATCGGTGTGCCTATCTGCTCTTTTATTGTCGAGCCGCTCCCGCACAGTCATTGTATGGTCCCCTTGCTCGCTGCCCTTAAAGCCGCCGACTTCGTACCCCTCCGCCTTCGAACCTTCCGCCTTCGGAGATGCCCCTCGGTGCGCCATTAAGCCCAGCATGTCACTACCCTCTGCCTTGCTGCATGTCTCGTTGCACTGAGTCGTGTTTTACTTGTTTCCTTAACGCTTGGGTTTGCCTAGCGTTAGAATCTTTCCCCCTTCTCCACCTTTCACGGTCTACTTGCTGTATCTACGCATCACTCTGCCTCAGGTCGTGCTTCATGCCTCGTTCAAGTTCTCGTACTGAACCGTTCTGCGTCTCGATGTCTCCTGTATTATTACGTTTTGTGCGGGCGTCGTTTCCTTCAACGCATGACTGTCTCGCTTCCGATCCCCTCGACTTAACGTCCTACCCTTGGTATTCGTGCCCGCAGAGTTTGTTGGGTTACTTCGGCATCCATCTACGGCTTCGCATTGACCACGCGTAGTACTTGTCTAGATGTATTGTATTTCATGTGCTTCTGTTTGTGGAATTGAAGTACAAGGCTGGTGGTAGTACCCCACTAGATGACGTGCGTGCCGAGCAGGAATACTTGGTCTGTGTATTGGCCCAAGGGCACTTAAGGGATTCTGAGAAGACTTCGGTCAGTCAATCTATAGGCAACAACTAAACGTTACGTCGTTCACATTGACTTGGAGCTGGTCGAGATTCAGGAAGACAGTTTGGTGGGGGGGGGGGGATGGAAACGTTTCCAAAGAACGAGGGCACCTGCATCAACGTCACGGTGTTGGAATGCGAGCTGCTTCTCAACCTTAATGGCTTCAACGAGGTCCCCGACGGTCTTCGCCAAAGCAATGGGAAAGATGCGGCTGCGAGATTCGCCACCAAGCACCAAACAATCGAAATTGCTTCGACAAGGACCATCGGGGATCTTAAGGATGCGATTAATGAGAAAAAGCAGCTCACGTTCCAACACGTCGACGCCAACGCCCTCATTCTTTGGAAGGTATCCATCGACTTTGATGCGAATCTCGGAAGCAATCTGGTCAAGGTTGCCATGGATGAAATTGTGGTCAGTCTTTTCGAACCAACAACCAACGGGTGGCTGCCTTGATATTGTCATAAAATATCCTTCTACCCGTGAGGAGAAATCCGTTTTGATGTTCTTAGTATGGGTCCGGGATGAGTGCGTTATTCAAAGTCTATGTGGCGACTTTTCATAGCAAAGTCTCGGTCCATTCAATTTTAGGGTCACGCGTTTACTAGTAAGCTGACTGCACTTGTCCATCGTCCATTTCTCGATATGGTTGTTCTTCCACTCTGCACTGTGCCCGGCTTTCCGCAGCGCTCTCCACAAATCCATGTTGTCCACTGTACTGGCAATGGTTTTACAACACTTTTCCTCTCTCTTCACACCCTTTCCCTGGCCACAGGGGGTGTCTCCCGCTGCAGTGAAGTGCGCACGACGAGCGCACGAGTGAGTTCAAAAGGATAGAACAGAAGCGTCCTAGCCAAATCGAGACGGATAGGACGGGTAGGGCCGGTAGGCCAAGACATAAAAGAGCTCCGCGACGGCGGAGATGTACAGTATAATCCCTTTTCTGGAAGGAAGAGATCTCGCGTGGCTTTTATGCGATCTTTTGTAATGCTGACACGACTACTGTAGCTTCCAATCAGTTCGGAATCTCTTACGTCAAAAGCAAAAGTCTCGTCTGCCTTTTTTCTCCTTTTTGGGCCAGATCTTACAGTCACCTCGTCACGTTCGAAGTTGGTTTCTAGTTCAAAAGTCATAGTTGCCATGATTGGCAGCCCGTGCGTGACTATAGTGACTAGTCAATGACCGCACATCAGTGATTCACCCGGCGAACCCGCCTTCGGAAGTGCTGCGACGCTAATAGAACCTCGGTGCGCCACCAAGTTTACAACTCTGCCCTACCTTGTATCTCCTGCCTTACTATATTGTCTGATGCCTCGCTTGTTTCTTCTATCCTTGAGTGTATTGCTATGTTGCTTCGTATTTCGCTTGTTCCCTTAACCCCTTGGTTTCCGCGCGTAACGATCTCACGCTCCCCACCTTCCCCACCTTTCACGGCCTGCTTACTATAACTTACCTGACATCCCATTCCGCCTGGGTTCACGTTCCGTGCCTCGGTCCCGCACTGTATCCTTCCCGTCGGTTCTGTGAGACCACCTCAGTCACATTACTACCCATAGTTTTCGCTGAATTCGTAGGATTATTGTCGCGTCTGTACTGTACGCTCTACTACTTCACATCGGCCACGCGTAGCACGTACTAGCTACCAGTCTCGATGCATCTAAATACCTGATTTGTGGAATCGAAGGAGCAGCGAACAGCGAAGTAGCTGACTCCCATTTGTTGCCGAAAACCCTCTACGTGTCCTCGAAAGCCTCTTATTCACCTCACTTCTCCTCGCGCCCCCGCATCCCTTTCCTTTCCGTTGTAGTACTACTGCCTTAGTGTCCAAAGTTAGAGCGTGACCGCACATGCCTCGAACCAGTGCAGGGAAGCGGTTGCTGATGCTGCCGGCGCTAACTATGCCACCACAGCCCATACGAACGCTCACATCCCACAGCCTGAACGAGAATCGACGCGTCCCACAGAGGATGTCTCTGCTGAACCCACTGTGCATGCGTTGATACGCCTTCTCATAGTCCTAGCACAGCACTGCCTTCTTATATGCTTAACGACTTGCATGTTCAAGTCAAAATCGACCGTACATCGACAGGCCCATCGACACCTAGCCCGCAAAGTGCATATGGCTCTGAGTACGGAGACGGCGAAATAGAAGAGCAACAGCAAGGGCGGGAGCAGGAAGATGCCCAACCAGATGACCTCAGCGATATCTACGGTGATCCTGCCAAGTGACTGCAATACAAGTGCGGCGTTGCGATACGTGTGGAAGAGGAAGATTAGATGAAAGTGTAGTTCGAGAGAAGCAAGACAGTGCATCATATTAGCCTAGAACAGTGTTAGTAGTACGACAGGGTATGCGCGTATGAATAGCAGACGAAGGTTGTAATCAGCTAGCTACGTGCGGAAAAAGGAATCAAAAGAACCAAACCACCCTACTGGTGACACCTTTTACTATGCCGTCTTGGGAGTCCATCGTGGGGGAGGTGCACGTATAGGATACCTGTAGGGTGAGAATGAGTTGGTTTAAACCTGAATGCCGAGAATTCTATACCCGATGGTTTCTCCGTGCCCTTTTTTTTTCTCTACTCGGATGTCAAATAGTAATTCCTCTGACGGATGCTCGAGAGTGATGCTACACCAATCACGCCGGCCCATAATATATTGACTCTTCGGTTTTGACCCATCGGTATCTTTAGTGAATAACGGAAACTGACCGCCAGCGTTGTAAATGGAACGCCAGAGTACGTTGCTAAATCCGACTGACCATTTCCTCGTCCGTATCAGCATGATGCATGGTCCGATGTCGCTTCGTTGACAGTGAACTTACCATAGTGAGCGCACCGATTGGGGGCCTGGAATTTGAAGATCACGTAATGACACGAGGCGCCGGCGTTGGTGGGAACACTCACGGTGTGTTGACAATCGCACCTGAACGTAGGGGTTAGCATGACATAACACACCTGGGAAGAAACATACTAGTCACGACATTAAGCATGTATCGGTGATCTGACGCAGGAGCAAGTGCTGGGAGTCTCTTGCCCTTTTGCAAGCTCTTAAGCACGCCAACCGCCGCACAATGCACGTCACCGGACAAGAACGTGATGCGAATCTTTCGGTATTGTGCGAACAATTGAAGTTGTCCAATGAACCAATTGCGCTCCGCCTGGGACGATCTCATGAGTCAAGAACTGTCAACGAATAGAAAACAAGGACCTTGTGGTATTTGGACGTCCAATGGTCATTCTTAAAGTATAATTAGTTCGGAACGCGAGGGGAAGAGGATGTACAAACTAGATCATCCAACAGCCCTGGATCCGCATTAAATTTGTTCGCAGACGTTTAAGCCGAAAGATCCCGACTTGCCTGATTTAGACCCCGACTTTCCTGATGCTAGATCCCGCTCTCCCCAATGTGATGAAAGGATTGAATTTTGATGAAAATATGGACTCAAGGAACACCATGCGGGGCTACGCAATCGGAGCCCCTGTATTGACATTCAGCCTCACTGGATCTGACAACGGTAAGCTAAGTGGTGTTACCGAGCTGTATGATGAGATGCTCGGCCTGTATCATAGTCGCTGACCCATGCTCCGCACCGAGTCGGGTGGGCAATGCCTGGTGCCAAAGAACCATTTAAGGTTCAGGTGGCGTCGATGTTTGCTATTGGCGACATTGCTATCTGCATAGAGTGCATAGAGCCCGTCAACCAATGGGAAGGAAATTTTTACAGTACATTGTGAAGACCACAACACCATATCGAAGTAGCGTCGGCGTGCAGGGTCCATGAAAAGTGAGATCCAAGACTGTCGACAATAGAGGGGGGGTGGCCCGGTTGAGTAGTATGATATCATATCATATCAAATTCCGTCAGAGAAGACGGAAGAAACATCTGAATGGGGGGGCGGGGGCGAAGGCGAGGACAGGATTTGATATGTTATTTGGGTGACAGGAAGGTGGTTGGGGAGTGTGATGACGGAATTTGATATGTTATTTGAGGAGGGAAGGTGCTTGGGCCGCGGGTGGGCGAGCACGGGATTTGATAAGCTATCCGAGAGGAGGGAAGATTCTTGGGGAGGCGAGCGCGGAATTTGACATGTCATCCGAGAGGGATGCTTTGGAGACTGTATGGAATTTAATATGGAAAGGAGAGGAAAGGGAATCATGATTAGGATCATGTCAGCGAAGCAAAATGTATACGATACCATGAAATGGAAGGATTTGAGGACAGCGAGGAAACGAGGATTGGTCGAGCTGCGTTCATAGGTTCAAGTGTTCAAGTGTTGAGGAACACAGCCGTTTCCGAGTCAACAACGATTGGTCGAGCCCCTTGCATGGTTCAAGCTGCTCGACCAATCGGTCCGACGTGCAAAAGCGTTTTGTGGCAACCCATCGTTGGAAGACTTTTCTGTACTCTTCTTCGCTACACATTTGCGCTAGATGTCGTTCCGCTCTGCAAGGTGGAGTGTCAAAGGACTATACTGCCCCAAATTATATTTGACCCACCTGCAATCTAGCATCAGCACCCAAGCGGTTGGGCCGATAGGCGATAAAAATTAATGTGAAGGGAAGGGGACCTATGTCCCTAGGCCACCAATGATGAGCGATTTAAAAAAATGGGCACTCGGTCGATCATCTATGCCATCCAAAGTGACTGGTGTAGCGCTGTGAGTTACTTGAGTCGGTGAATAACCCTGCTCACGAACAGTTGATGAAGCATTGGAACAGGAGGAAGAAAAAGTATCCCTTAGAGCCAATCCTGCCCCAAGAAACAATTAAGAGATTTCCTTTCTACTCTGAATAATGCCTACGCGATGAAAACCGGTGCTCGCTGTAAGTCATCAGGATCTGGCGATAGTCAGCAACTCTAAAGGCCTCTGATGTGTGTGGCATCACGTACAACTTCTATATCCATTGATCTTGCGCCCGGCGTTAGTACACGACCGGAAATACGATATCCACGGATCTGTTGGGAAAGGAAGAGCCCCAGGTTAGCCCGCAGTGTCCTCACGTGCATACTCCACTCAGCGCACCGTGATCGTCTAGAGTAAGGGGATGCCTGTTATAGCATGCCAAAGAAAAGATGTGGCTCGGCTTACCTAACATGTTGAGCATGGGGCTTGAAAAACATCCTCGTTATGAAATCCGCTGGACATGGAATCAACATAGAAGACATACATAGAGCTATTGGCACGGGCGAACGCCCCGCTACGAAACATCTGACAATATGGTTGAATTAGAAGCGGTCTATCGCAGTCAGTATCTCCTGCGTTAGAGGTACCGCTTCTTTTCCTCATGTTTCGGGTGGTTTATCCATTCCTGAAGCTCGAGTTCGCGAACAATTCGGGAGCAGTATTCTGGCGCCCAGGATACGAAGGCTCAGCTGAGGGACGCACCCGTCACAATAAAGCTGGTCACCACCGCCGACTAGTACATGGAATGGCCGCTCGGCGTGCTTCGCCAACAGGTCAACCCAGACTGGGTCGTAGCCGCTCTGGAATCCGGGTCCGCGAAAGTCATCTGGGTTCACACCTGCGCTGAGCCCATTGCACTGCGTCGATTGACGCTGTCAGAATACCACAGTGTGATTCCAACGTGGATTACTCAGAGAATAAGCAGCCAAACGCATCGTCTGACCACGACCGGAGACAACGAAATCCATTTCCATCCCATTATCGATCGAATATTGAATCCTCATCTCCGAATCAGCAAGCGGAATCCGAATGAAGAATCTCCAAAAAGCGTATGTGCTAACGAAGGAACCGAGAGTGCATAGATTTTGCAGTCAAGTAAGACGGTTTATTCATGCACATACCCGTTACGTTCGGCATACGCGTAGATCTTCTGTCCGTGAGTTGTCCTTACCTGTGCATTCGGCCCTAAGGGGTGCTTGTCCTCGGTGATAAGGCTGAGTTGTAAGGTTTGCAGAGCACAGGCCCAAGTCAGCCGAGTCTCCATCTTCACGGATGTGCTGCCTACGTAAGGAGAGGGGCCGTTTTGGATCCCAGGAATACTTGAGAGTCGGTTTATTGGTAGATTGAGCGCTGGCGGCTATACGAGTGCAGCAGACGTTGGCGGGGATTGGCACTCGCCGGAAGGAATCAACAACTCACTTACGATCAGAACAGCACCATGCCACTCGCTGTTTTCTATAGTGTCGTATCACAGTAGAGGGTCGCACTCGAATTGATTCTTCGCCTTCTGTTCGAGGTTTTGGGAGTCCTCGTGCTTTGTGGGTTGCGGTGATCGGGGGTCGTCCAACTAATATGTGGCCCCGCCCCCCCCTCCGCTTGTGTCATCTACCTCTACCTCTATCGCCCCTGCGCCTGGCCCTGCGCTTGCATCGTTGCTCGCTCCATGGACCCCGAGAGCCGGTGGTCACCCGTACGTCGTCCGGTCGCAGATGGTGCAGGCCCCCTCCAAGCCGTCACTTTCTCCCCTCAGTTGCCGGCTTTACTGTCTTTCCTTCCCCTCGATCGGCAAGGTCCTCCCTCTCTAGCGAGGGGACAAGTCGGGAGCAGATTGTCGATAGTCCACACAGCGAAGCGAGCGACCCAGATAGCCGAACTAACGGGTAATAACTTACAGCACCTTTCTCGTCAGTTCTGCGTTATCGTCTCGGTCTCTTCCTGTACCACTACGCTTTGCGCGACCATCATGTCCTTCAACGTTTGGGCATCTCACTTCTGGTTCTCTCTACTTACAGTATTTCTCTATCGGTAGTTTTCGTACGTGCCAGGTACGTAGGCTTACCTTCGCGTCCATATTGTACCCTCCACCGCTTCACGTTGGCCGCGCGTAGCTACAAAGTCTCGATGTACGGTATTTAGTTCTCTCCGATTTGTGGAATTGAAGGAGCGAGCAGCGAACAGCGAAGTAGCTGACTCCCCATTTCAAGTTGTTTTTAGAAATCTTCTAAGTTGTCCCGCACTCCTCTCTTGCCCCCCCCTGCTCCTCCTTCCTCGAAGTAGAGCAGGAGCAGGATGATGTCCTGCCGGATGGTTTCAGCGAAATATACGATCCTGCCAAGTTACTGCACATGGATGCCGTTGTAATACGTAAGGAAGAGGAGAATCGGCTGAAAGGGAACCCAAAACAGTTCATTACATTAGTCCAGAACACAGTTAAGTGCAACACGATACGAAATACGCGTGAGTAGCAGACGAAGGTTGTGCACAGCTACGCATTGTAAAACGCGAAAAAGGGAGAAAGGGTCAAGCGAGATCAACGACCCTACGCATGCCACCCTCTACTACGCGATCTGACGAGTCCATCGTGGGGCAGGTGCTCGCCTAGGATACCTGTAGGGTGAGGATGAGTTGAGTTTAAGCTCGAACGCCGAGAGTTCCATACGCTCTAGTTTCTCCAGACCCTTGTTCAATCTCCACTCGGACGTTAAATAGTAGTTCCTTCGACGAATCCTCGAATGATACGCTACACCAATTACGCCGGCCCATAAAATAGGGATTCCTCATCCTTGATCCATCGGTATCTTCGGTGAATAATGGTTCCTGACCGCAGGCGTTGTAAATGGGACACGGTAGTACGTTGCTAAATCCGACTGACCATTATCTCGTCCGTATCGGCGTCATTCATGGTTAGGTGTTGCCTCTCTGCTAGCCACCTAACCAGGGTCGTGCCGATTGGAGGCCTACAATTTGAAAACGATCACATATGGACACGAGGCGCACGCGTCAGTGAGAATGCTCACGGTGCGTTGACAATCGCACCTGAACGTGGGGGTAAGCATGACATAACACACTTTGGAGGGACGAAACGTACTAGTCACGATATTAAGCATATATCGGTGATCCATCTCAGGATGAGGTGCTGGGTGTTTCTTGTCCCTTTGCAAGGTTTTAAACACACCAACCGCCGCACAATGCACGTCACCAGCCAAGAA
The DNA here is from genome assembly GCA_003314065.1 of Lactarius sp. MG50. NCBI lineage: Eukaryota > Fungi > Basidiomycota > Agaricomycetes > Russulales > Russulaceae > Lactarius > Lactarius sp. MG50. The sequence goes on along the minus strand of QLOZ01002759.1, from coordinate 7,447 downwards.
GGATATGCGAATTCTTCGTTGTCGAGCGAACTGTTGAAGGTCTTGAATGAACGTATTGCGCTCCGCCTGGGAAGATCTCGTGACTCAATGACCGTCGGCGAATGGAAAACAAGGACCTTGTGAGATTTGGACGTCCAACGGTCGCTCTTAAAGGAAATTTAGCTCGGGACGCAAGGAAGGGAAGGGGATGTAAAGACCAGATCATCGAGCGGCTCTGCAATTACATTAAATCTATTCCCATTTAACCCAAACGATCTCGGCACAAATGGCATGACGACAGGTTTGACTTTTGACGCTAACATGGGCTCCAGAAATACCATGCGAGGGTACGCAATCGGAGCCGCTGCGTTGATATTCAGCCTCACGAGATCTAACAACGACAAGCGAAGTGGTGTCACCGAGCTGTATAATGAGATGCTCGACCTTGAGTGGCAAGATGTTTAGTCGCTCGAAGACTTTCATGTACTCGCGATCGCCACACACTCGCTTGAGACTTCGTTCCGCTCTGCAAGGTGGAGTGTCAAAAAAGCATACTGCCTCAATTATATTTTTGACCCACCTGCAATCTAGCATCAGCATCCAAACGGTTGGACCGACAGGTGATAGAAACGAGTGTGATGGGAAGGGCACGTATGTCCCTGCACCACCGATGATGAGGGATTTGAATACATGGGCATTCGGTCGATCATCTACGCCATCAGAACCGACTGGTGCAGCGCCGTGAGTTACTTAAGGCAGTGAATAACCCTGCTCACGAACTGTTGATGAAGCACTGGAACAGGAGGAAGAAAAAGTATCCTTTAGAGCCAATTCTGGCCGGAAAAAACCAATTGAGGGATTTCCTTTTTTGGATTGGATAATGCGTACCTCCTAATGACTGGAGCTTTCTGCAAGTCATCAGGATCTAGTGATACTCAACAACTCTTAAGACCTCTGGTGAACACGGCATCACATACAACTTCCATAACGATCGATCTTGCGCCGGCGTTAGTACACGACCGGAAACACGATATGCGCGCGCTTACCAGATCTGTTGAAGGAGGGACTTAGGTAAGCCCACACGTCCCCACATGCATGCTTCATTCAGCGTACCGTGATCACCTAGCATAGAGGATGTTGGTTATAACGTGCAAAGGAAAGGACGTAGCCCGTCGGCTTACCTAACATGTTGAGCATGGGACTTGGCAAACATCCTCGTTATGAAATCCGCTAAACACAGGTAAAGACAGACACACATCGAGCTATTGGCACGGGCGAACGCCCCACTACGAAACATCTTGCAATAATGACGGAAATAAAATCGGTCTATCGCGGACGATATCTCTGGCGTTAGATGATGCTGCGTCCTTTCCTGTCTCGAAAGGCCTCGCCATTCTTGCAGTTCGGGCTCGCTAATGACTCTGGAGCAGAATTCTGGCGCCCAGGATTGAAAGGCTCAGCTGAGGGACGCACCCGTCACAATAAAGCTGATCACCACCGCCGACTAGTACGTGGAACGGCTGCTCTTGGTGCTTCATCAACAGGTCAAACCAGAGAGGGTCGCGGGCGCTCTGAAATCTGGGTCCGCAGAAGTCATCTGGTCCCACATCAGCGCGGAACCCGTTGCACTGCGTCAATTGACACCGTTAGAATATTACGTGATTCCAAGGTGCATTGCTCACAGAATAAGCAGCCAAACGCATCGTCTGTTTGCGACCGGGGACAGTGAAACCCATTTTCATCCCGGTATCGATCGAATATTGAACGCTCATCTCTTGATCAGCGAGCTCAATCTGAATTGGGAACCTCCAAAAAGTGTATCTGCTAACGAACGAACCGAGAGTACATAGGTCTCGCAGTCAAGTAGGAGAATTTATCCATACACATACCGGTCGCCTTCGTCATACGTGTAAATATCCTGTCCAGGACTCTCCTTCGCATTTGGCCCTGAGGGGTGCTCATTTTCGGGTTGTCTATGATAAGCCTGAGCCGTGGGATCGGCAGGGTGCGGACCCAAGTCGACCTGGTCTCCGCGAGTAGAGACCCGCGTATGCGAGGGAGGGTGTTGGTCTGGACCCCAGGAATACTTGAGAGTTGGCTTGCCAGTAGATTGCGCACGGTCGGCTATACGAGTGCGGTTGAAGTTGACGGTTGGCGCTCGTCGGAGGGAGTCAACAACTCACTGACGATTAGAGCTGCGCCATGCCACACGCCTTCTTCCATAGTGTCATATCGTAGTAGAGGGCCGCATTCGAATTGCGGGTGCGGACACATTCTCCTCCCTTCGAGGTTTTGGGGACCCTCAACCGGTGTGAGAGTAGAGAACTAGTGGTCTTGAGCAGATCCAAAATGCCGTGGCAGCCGGTCGGATCCCCTGACTTGAAGAGGCAACGCATGTCGGCAGCTACCGAAGCGGTGCCAGTGGTTCCATCACAGTAGTATGGTACAGTACTGGAGGAGATCCCACCCAACAGTCATCCCGTCGCTGTGTCTCGCCTGGCTTAGTGATCCTCAAAGATAAGTCCCACCTGTGGATACATGCAGGAAGTCGATGAGGACCGGAATATGGGTTACAGGGAGTCCTCAAGAGTGACGCTGTTTGAGTTCCAAGTTGGGGTGCTGAGACTTCAGCCAAAGTGGCCATTTGCCTCGCACGCTTGCAACGTGTGGCTACGCCACGCACAACTTCGGGTATAGTCAGTGGGCCCAGATGCCGAACGGGGAATACTACTATCTATCCCAGGGTCTTTGTATAATTCAGTGTTGTACGACACCGTGTCATGAGTGTCACAGACTCTCGGTGTCAACCGAAACTTTATTCTAAATCAGGCAATGAAGATGCGCGAGCGGTTGACGTATCGACCAATGAGAATGTGTCTCTGTCTCACGTGGCTAGACCGAATACAGCGCCTTTCATCGGGACAGGCCCTTTTTTTCCTATTTTCAGCCATAGGGCTGAGATTGAATGGGGATCGGCAACTCATGCCGATTTTTTTTCTCACACTAAAATTATTGTAGAAATAAAGAAAATAAAGTTAAAAAATAAAATTATGTAATCTTTACCAGTATTTCGACGCTAACTTAACTTCAGGGCCTCCAACGGATCAACAGGCCCGGTTACGCCGGTGAGAAAAGCAGTTCGGGTTAAGCGGTCATGAATCTTAGGTAAGCAAAGCTTGCATGTGCGTGGCATCCCCAACCAATGCCCACAGCTCCCTCTTCGCTGGCATGGGTGGCCCCACAGACTCGGCAGATGGCGACAGCCAAGACAGTGGCAGGGACGGGCTGCCCCTGAGTCTGGCGGAAGAGCAGATGCACATACTCTCACTGCACATGCACTGGAACACGCACCTTGCTGGCACACGCGCAGCTGCCCAACTTCATCAGGTGCGCCATGCGTCTGCCCCCACTCCTCCGTGCGCGCATGGTGCCCGTTGAGTTGTCCCTGCTTGGGAGAGGAAGCACATGGCGCATCACATTCACGCGCACGTGGCACATCCAGGCCATCTACGCCGAGGGTGCCAAGATGGCCATGGGTGTCGCGCAGATGCTTTGTGAGGCAGAACAGCAGCAGCAGTGGCAGCAGTCCTGGCCCGAGCCAGGAATGGGGGGGGATGTGGATGTGTACGCGGCCATTGCGTGGCTGCTTCCATCTAGCCTGGTTTTTGAGCACCCAGCGGAGGGGCTGCTGCGCTTACTGTTTCCAGGACTCAGATGTCTTGCCATTGCTGGCATGGACTTTATGGACGTCAAGGGCGGCTTATTCAGGAGCTTGTGCGCAGGACTCGTGGAAAGGAGGGTGGGTGAAGGTGGCGTATGGCCGCCCACATGTCTGCGCTGCTGCTGCTGTTTGTGCTAGTGTTGCTGGTGGTGGTGGCAGCGGCGGTGGCAGTGTCACAGGATACACAAAGGTGCGATGTGAGCGCGGCGAGCATCACATCACCTGAGTAGGTGTTTGGAGTGTACTGCTTGGACTCCTAAGGGAAAAGTGTACCATACATGCAGCCCTTTGGCGCGCCCGTATACCCTCCTCATCACCCACTATTTGAATTACTATAATGTACACGTTGTAGAGATGTGTGACATACCTGTACTGCCATCACAGTGAGCATACGTGGCCGACCTATCTCCTTTGACCACAGCTGCACCAGTTTTTTTTGCTTCGCAACCGCTTGAGTGAACATTCACTGACTCCTGTTGATTCATGGATTTCTGAGCCACAGACACCCTGGAGAGACATGGGAAGTGCCATTGGATATATAATGGCGGACCATCAGTGGGAAGACACTTGAAGGGATGCTCAGTGAGGGAAGATGTGGAGTTGGCAGGTGGCAACTGGGATAACTACGCTGGCAGGCTGTTAAGGCTCGAGGGGCCTTCTGGCATGACTTGTGCAACTAAGCCTAAAAGACTAGACAAGGAGTATCACGTGCGACGATGAGGAGCACGGGATCTGAGCGAGGTACTTTCAGTGACCTCGACGACGTGAGGAGAGAAACTAAGTTCTTTGGAGTATTGCAGAGTCACGAGGCGCGTGACCTAAGGCAATCTGAGCTAAGTCGTTACAGCCGACTTAGAGGTGCGTGGGAGTAAAGCTAGAGTGCCCGAGTGACAGCGAGGGCAATGGCAAGATAGGAGGGTGACTTGAGATAGCAGAGCTCAAGGCGCAGGACAGGGAGTGGACAAGGAAAGCGAGGTCAGGTCTTGATTGCGAAACTAAGTCAAGCTTAGGGCTTGACTCTGCGTAAAGTGGACTCCTTATATAGGAGTCCTACAGGGAATCACATGTCATCTACTACCGAGTCATAACGAAGGTAGTAGAATGTCCAAGAACGTTCTGTGCTAAGTATAGTACCAAGACCAGTCAGCATGAGTCAGGATCTAAGTATAGTAACAGGCCGATCCGCGGATCGGCCGGTATGAGTCACAGGGCCAAGACAATCAGTCAGCGCATTGCTGCGCATCAGTCAGCAGTCCATAAGCACGTACAGTAAGCAGTCTCTGAGTCACAGAGCAGGAGGTAGGCATAGTATCGTAAGTAGTCCACGTACGGGAGTCAACGGTCCGGCAGTCCGAGAGGGAAATCGTAACACAGGCAGTGGCAGCAAAGGGGATAGCTATTTGATAACCCCAAATCTGGCAAGATAACCAATATCTGAATAACTTCAATTTGGCTTAACTATGAACCCCGCTGTCAAATCTTGGAGGTCCGCAAAGATAAATATAGGTAAACAAGGGCCCATCCCAATGAAAGGCGCTGTACTATCCCCTACCATCATTCCATGATCAACCTACATTTCGGCACTTTGGTTTTACTGGGCTCAAATTCATTTCTGTGACATCGTCTATGAGTTTTTAGACTATATGTACATGACTGAACTTGAATGAACAAAATCGATAGGGAGAATGTGGAGATCTCATTTTTTGGTGGTCTGGTGGGTTTGTCTTCAAAGTCATGCTGGCCGTCACATGCCGAGGGCTCTGCTGAAGTGGAGTTTGGACTTTCTCAGTGACCAGGTTCTCACAGTGTGCGTCAGGGCTGATGGCTAGCAAATGGGCTTCCTCCACTGACCCAGATTACAAGAACCGCCTACAGCTAGCCATATCTGACATTGCCAATGGGACTCACAAGTCTGCAGCTGTGAAGGCTTACTATGTCAGTAAACCTGACATATTGAAACCCTCTAACCAAAGCTACTTCATACCAACTTGAAGTTTCTCGTCAGACTCTCAGTGACCGGGTAAACAATTCCATCGTGCCGCAGCACAGAAATGGCAAATTTTTAGTGATGCTCAATAGAACACAGTCAACGAATGGCTCATCTTGACCTCTGCAATGGCAGCTCCTCTGCACCTCCACGATCTTTGTGCATGTACCCATGAGATATCTGGCAAGCATCCTGGACCAAATTGGCACTGTCGTTACCTCAGACGACACAAGAAAATGATCAAGGTTGCCAGACCATGCTGTCTTGATCCTAAACATGCCCACTGCCTAGTACCTTCCCGAGAACCTCTCTTGATCTCATGTCCTCCTCACGCACTTCATCACCCCTCAACTCGAACTCACACTCCTGGTCCCCCTCACCAACCCTGTTAAGGCTCAGCTGGGCCTTGAGTCTAGATGAGACTTCGAGTTTCGAGTGACGCTGACTAAGCTCGTACTGGAATGGATTCCAAGTCGACTTGGTTACGCTCGTACGAAGTTTGAAGGAGAAGAGATAAGACTTAGATAAGATCGAAAGATCCCAAGTCACACTGAAGGAAAGATGGAGGCGAATAGCTGTATTAAGGTGAAGTCAAGTCGAAGCTTGGGCTTTGACTACCAAGCTTGACCGCTATTTAACTAGTCCGTTCTCGTAAGCAGAAAGATGTCATGAGACCCACCTTCGTCAGCAAGACGAAGTGGGTCGGTGATTGGTAAGAGTACAGTAATCGTAATTGTCAGTGCGCAGTCCTTGTACCATGGAGAAAGCGGGAGGGGGAGTGGAGTCCGGTGTGACCCATCGTCACGTCACATCACGCCCCCACCCGTTCTGGCAGTGCCTCCGGGTAGGAAGGGGCGCGCCTTGTGACGCACGCGATGGGGGATGGAACGTAGGTAGAAGGTAACTGAAAATTTGACTCCCCTGGCCCAACGGCCGATGCGTGACACCACCCCTCTCCTTAGGCGCGCTGTCCCACGCGTGCCATCCGCTCCGCCCAATCCCGGTGGGCCGGGATCCAGTCTTCCTTCCGGGCCATAATGGCCCGCCGCGTCACTGTCGTCGCTGTGCTGTTCATCAGAGTCCCAAAAGGACTCACGGTGGTTTGTATAATGAGGACTGGCGCGTCCTCCGTGGTTACGCAGGGAGGGGGTTCGCTCACTGCCTTCGGTCGCCCCCGCAGTAGCCTGCTGGCTCCACGGGTCGTCCCACTCCATCGCGGCCAGGGCGCTGGCGCGGCCATCTTCTCTGATGGCAATGGAGGGGACCGCGGGGAAGGTGCGGTCGTAGGCTTCGTAGGAGGGGATGGCGTAGACTGCCCCGACGCCGTCGAGGCCTCGGGTCGCCACTTCGTCGTCATATATGCGGAGGGCCTCAGCCCGGACCGCCTCCGTCGCGTAGGGGTTGTCGTTGTCGCTCCAGACTTGGAGCCTTTCCGCCATGCCATCGAGGATGGCGTGGATGGT
>QLOZ01002756.1:0-12586 GCA_003314065.1 Lactarius sp. MG50 | reverse complement strand
GCCTCCTATTCGTGTATATGGACGACATATTGATTGCCACGCCCAATGACCTGAAGCTCCACCGAGAAGTAGTGCACGCAGTACTTGAACTACTAAAAGAGGAATCTCTATTCCTTAAACTATCAAAGTGCCAATTCGAGAAGACGACAATTAACTATCTCGGCATCGTGGTGGAGCACGACACGATCAAGATCGATCCTACGAAGCAAGATGGGCTGGCCGCGTGGCTGCGAAGACTAACCTCGGTTAGGCAAGTGCGATCTACACTTGGAGTCTTCGGCTACCACCGCGCCTTCATCCCGGGCTACGCCCATATCACACGACCAATAAACGCGCTCCTAAAGAAAGGAATTCCTTTTGCGTGGACCAACGAATGTACAGACGCGATGGACAAGCTTATCTATGCTGTCACCAGCAACCCTGTTTTACAAAGGCCAGACTACGAGCGGCCCTTCTTCCTAGAAGTGGACGCGTCGCAGTACGCCACGGGCGCGATACTAGCGCAAAGAGACGAACGCGGCCGGCTGCGGCCGGTGGGGAATCTATCCCACTCATTTACTCCTGCAGAGCGAAACTACGATGTCCACGACCGAGAACTACTGGCGGTCGTGCGAGGACTGAGAGGATGGAGGCATATCCTCCTTTCCACACCATTCAAGATAACTGTATACACTGATCACGCCAACTTGCAATATTACCGGCACCCTCAACGCATCAATAGGAGGGTGGCGCAGTACCTTGGGGACATGGCAGACTACGACTTTGTGCTGATACACAAACCAGGAAAGAACAATCATGCAGACCACCTGTCTAGACGACCAGACTACGACGAAGGTGCAGAGGACAACATGGACATAACAGTCCTCCCGGAAAAGCTATTTGCGCATGCCACTGACATCATTGACCTAGAAAGGGAAGTGGTGGACGCGCAACAAGAAGAAGAAAAGCTAATGAAAGCGCTGAAAGAAGGACACGTGCTGGACGAAGCCAGGAACTGATGGTACTATCGCGCGCGCCTGGTGGTCCCAGAAAGGAAAGAACTATTACAGAAAATCCTAAAGCTATATCACGACCACGAGGCGGCAGGGCACCCTGGAATTGCAAATACCCTAAAGGCAGTAGCACGCGAGTTCTGGTGGCCAACAATGAAGGCATTTGTGGTCGCATACGTCAAAGGATGTGCGACCTGCCAATCCACGAAACCAAACACAGTACGGCCAAGGCCACCAATCATGCCCATTGGCACAGAACAAGATGCCATTCCCTTCCACACGATCAGTTGGGATCTAATCACAGATCTCCCCAGCTCACAGGGGCACGATGCCATTCTCACGATCGTGGACCACGGATGTTCGAAAGCGGCAATCTTCCTGCCCTGTTCAAAAACGATCGACGCGCTGGGCATAGCACGACTCTATGCGGAACGCATCTTTCCATTCTATGGGGTACCCCGACGCGTTATATCAGACCATGATCCACGATTCACGGCTGCCATCATGAAAGAACTATGCACAATGCTGGGCGTATCACAGAACATCAGTATGGCATTCCATCCTCAAACAGATGGACAATCAGAGCGCGCAAATCAGCGCGTCGAGCAGTACCTGAGGATTTATGGGAATACCGAACAGGACAACTGGATGCAGCTGTTACCTTTGGCCCAATTCGTGCACAATACCTGGACAAATGAAACGACAGGACGAACGCCCTATGAGTTACTCATAGGGCACACACCAACGATCCATGTGACGGATCATCAGACCAAAATACCAGCGCTCGAAGAGCGAAAGGGGTGGCTAGAGCGAACTCGTGCCTACGCCACCATAGCAATCAAGAATGCACAGCGTGTCACGCCCACTATCTGGGCGTACCTCCAACGGCGATGGAGGGGGCGTCGGCGAAGCTGCTGAGCTTGGGGACTGAGGGCGCGATAGGGGCAAGAGTTCTGAGTACCTCTCCCTGGCTGGAGTGCTGCGCGTACATTTGAACTTGAGTCCCTTCCCCTTGATCATGGACGAGGGGAATCTGAGCGAAGTCAGGCAATGAGCCTGAGGAGTGAGGGTTCACAAGAGAGGAGCACAAGTGACGGTTCACAAGTCTGAGATTACAAGAGAACAGACTTAAGGTCTGCTCTAAGCGAAGTACGCGATATAAGTACAAGTTATTCATGAGTCAGAGCGAGTCAGTACGAGTCACAGTGTCCCTAGGACACTAGTAAGCAGCCCGAGTCATCAGGAGTCATAGTACAGTAGGTGAGTCATAAAAGCGTGAGTCAGTAAGAGGCCGAGGCAGCGCATGCGCAGAGGCGTGCAAATGTAGCACTAGTGGCTGCGCTCGGTCCAGGCGGTCCGTCAGACCGGGTGGTAAGTAAGTGGTACAGTGGTGAGACGCGGGAACGGAGTCACGGGCCGTAGGGGCCCGGCAGTCCATAGAGTCAAGTAGTTAGTGGCGTCCCGCCTCCCTGTAGGCAACAAGGAAGGAGGATGCCACTGTCCATCGAAGCACGAAGTGGTAAACATAGTAAAAAAGTAAAAATGAAAGCGTACAAGTCCGCCGAACGTAACACAGCGCTTACTTGTTCAGCGCTCAGAAAGAAGAAAGGGGCAGCGCCACTTCAAGGCACATGAAGAAGGCGACCTAGTTTGGCTAGAAGGAAGCAACCTGCGCCTAACTCACCCGATTGCGAAGCTGGCGCCAAAGCGATATGGACCGTTTAAAGTAATTGACGTCATATCCCCCATAGTCTACTGCCTGGAGCTGCCAAACCATTGGAAGATACACAATGTCTTCCATGCCTCGTTGCTTACACCCTATAAAGAAACTACGGAGTATGGGGAGAACTTCCCACAGCCAGCTCCGGATTTGGTAGAAGGAGAAGAAGAATATGAAGTGGAGCGCATCATGGACTCAAAGCGTGTGGGTCGATGGAAGAAACTAAAGTACCTCTTGGCCTGGAAAGGATATTCCAGGGCTCACAACAGCTGGGAAGCAGCTGAGGATGTACATGCACCAGACCTCATCGCAGACTACCATAGGCGCAAACCCTCAGCAGTGCGAACACTTAAAAGCGCAAAGGAAAGATGGAGAGCACTCATCTTCCCCGGTGAATGTACTCACTCAAGGAAGATTACCTGAGACCTCCCAACTACCGCACCTTCCGCTTCCTTGCATCCCCACTTGCTACAATCTTCGTCCCTGGGGCCCACACACACGACACCCAGCAAAGCCAGCACAGACGCCTGCACAGTTGTTTCTGTGCCACAGACCTCTGCCCCTTCCATCGCTAATCCCCTCCGCATTAGAACCTTGAGCATGACAGATGGCCCACTGTCTGCCGGCATACCAGGTCTCGCCCCCTTTCTTGATGACGAACCCTACTACCCAGGAGGGATCGTGTTTGTTGACACCCTCCAGAGAACCGCGACTGGTTCACCGCCTTGGTGGATGGATGGTCGCAGCGCCAGCGCCTCGAGAGGCAACTCCACCACCAACACTCCGCCACCATCGCTCGAATCGTCGAGCAACAGCCCCAGCAGCGATCCCGCTGTGCCTCAGGCACATGCGGCCTATGCCACCACCAGCGAACAGGAGGCATGGGGACTTACCCAGGCCTTCACGCAGGCCTTCCACTTCCCGGCCATCGCCGGCCCCTACGTGCTTCCTCCAGCCCGAGAGGATGCTGATAGATCTGACCAGGGAGGACTCTACAGGCCCCTCAGTGCAGCTGCCGCCCTATGTAACCCAGGGCGGACGATCTTTGATGCAACCCCAAGCCTATGGGAATCCGCACAACTCATCACAGCCCCCGATGCCTCCAGCTGCCCCCTCGCTGCTACAAGTAGTGCTGCTGGTGAACAGCAGGGGGTATGTGACGAACATAGCGACAGCGCACGTCCCGGCGACATCAGTCCTTCGACACAGCGAAGGCGCCGTCGTCTTGCGGCAGGCAAGGGAGTGAGGAAGACCGCTGGGGTAAGAAAAACCAAGAAGCCGCGCCGCAAAATGGCAACGTTTTACTGTGGGCAGTGCCGCACTGATGGTGCGGACCACAAGTATGAAAACTGCCCGTTGTGGAAGGTATGCGGCTTCTGCAACCAGAACAGGCACTGGGGCTTTGACTGCCCCACGCCGCACCTCAAATGCCAAGTTTACCGCTGCGGTGTCCATGTTGGGCACCAGCATATGGGCGCGGTCTGCCCTGTGTCGGGCATCATGAAGAACTTGGACTTTGGGTATGCGGAGGAGGGCTCTGAGGTGGACTTAGAGTGTGCGACCCTCATCTATGGTGAGGATTTGGACTGGGACTCTTTCCTTGAGCCGCTTTAGGGCTCTTTCTGCTTACTGTACAGCTATGGACTGGACTTAGCGAGTGATGGCACACCTGCCTAGAAGAGGGGGTGGTGTTACGGTTTCTTTCCCTCCCCTTTACTTGACGCGCCATTCGGGCTCTGACCCGTGACCTGTACCGTCACATGATGAGATATCATGTGACGTGACTCGGACTACTGACTGTCACATGACCATATGTCATGTGATGCGATGACTCCTCGTGACTGAGACGCGACGCGACGCGACTGATACTGTATAGCGACTCATGGCGACTCCCTCTGAGCCATCGTGACTGTACGCGACTCATAGTAGTGACTCTTGGTGAGCACTACTGACTCTTGATTGACTCCTACCTACGACTCATTGTGACTAGGTAGGGTAGTATAAAAGCAGTAGGAAGTTGAGCTGGAATCCCCAGTCTCAACTTCGTCTCCAATACAAGTTGAATCCACTGCAGAACCCTTGTGACTAAGCACCTTCCTATTTCTTTCATCTCTATCACCACTCCGGCTTAGTCAGCCACATCGAAGCTTGACGCGTGTGCTATAACACGTGTAATGTCACAGAAAGGCTCCTTTGCGAAGGACCTACCGGAACCAAGTACTCGGGCATCTCGGCCTCGGGTACCTCGGCCTCACTTTGTTCCAACAAGATACCACGTGATCATCCTTCCCAGGATCACGTGCAATACCAGACAACTTAGGTCACGCGTAGTGCCTACTCGATCACGTGACAAGAACGCGAGCTCGCTTTGAGCCACGGTCCCTTGTAACCATGTCACGTGTCATGCCTTAGAGAGAATGCGTCGAGGTACAGGCCGATGGTGTGGTAACCGCCTTTACCGGGTGGCATGGAGAGGTAGTCGCCAACCATTAGCTCGAACAGGTGTCTCCTGGTTATGGGTTGGAGGAGGGCATTGAGCCGCGTGGGTCCAAAGTTCTTGCACTGCGCGCAGGCTTGGACTGCCCATAATATTGACAGGTCAAGGTTGGGGCTGGTGATCTGGTCCAGCAGCGCGACCTTGACACCGTCTCGGCCCATGTGTCCTCCTTGGCAGTGCTGTTCGGCGGCCAGCTGCTCTGCCTCCACCTGCGATACGCACTCTGTTCGCGTCCATGCCCTCGTGCTTGTTCCCCCATGGAGCTTCCATAGTTTGCCTTCCTCGATAATGTATTGGGAGGCTCTATGTCGTGCGCGCTTCCTGTCTCGGACTGTTCTCGCACTGTCCTGCCCGATGGTTGCGTCGATCACCTCTATGAAGAGATGCTCATTTTTTAGTCGGGCTTTGAGGGCTCCGATCTGCTCCTGTGCGCCTGCGTCGAGTGTGATCAGGATGTCGTTTGTCAACCCGACTTCTTCATCTCAGTCTGGGCTCACTTCCCACTCGCTGCCGTCTCCGTTCTGTGCTGGTTGTCCCTCCCCCTGGCAGCTTAGGCCATCTGCTACTACGTTGATCCTGCCTGGGACGTGGCGCACATCCATGATCTGGTGTGCCAGTATACCGTCGCGCCATCGCGCGTGTACTGCATTTGGTTTCTTGCTCAGCAGCGTGTCCTTCAGCGCCTGGCAGTCAGTTTCGATCTCAATTGGGAATCCCCATATGATGTCTGAGAATTTGTCTAACGAGAATTTGAGTGTGGCAAACTCGAGTAAGAACGGTTTGTACTTAGCTTCCAATGGGGACGTGCGTTTCAAGGCAAATGCGATTGGGCGCAGTTTCTGTGTCACTGTTCCGTCGGCCTTTGTGTGGGGGAACTTCTGGGCGAGTACTCCGCCGAATCCATCTTTGCTGCCGTCTGTGGTTACCATGAATGGTGTTCCATCCCACCGTGGCCCTCTCAGGATGGGTTCTGAGGTGAGTGCTGCTTTAAGGTCGATGAACGCCTTTGTGTGCTCCTCTTTCCATTTGTCGTTGAGGTTGTACCCTCCCATGGTGCGCCGGTATGTGGCTTTGGTGCATGGCTGCGGTAGGGGGACTCCGTTGAGTATGCTCCTGAGTGGGCCTTCAACTCGGGCATAGTTCTTCACCAAGTCGCGGAAGTGTCCTGTTAATCCTAGGAATGAGACCAAGTTGAGCGCCGTTGCGGGGCGCTTCCAGTCCACTACTGCGGTGAGCTTGGTGAGGTCTGGCAGCACGCCGCGCTGTCCTATCCGTGCCCCTGCGAAGACTGCTTCTGACATGAAGAGTCGTGATTTCGAGGCTGATAAGGACAGCTTCCGCTCGCGCACGTGGTCCAGGATCCTTGTGAGCTTGTCTATCATCTCCTCGAATGTGTCGGTTGCTACTCCCACGTCATCCACGAAGATCTCGAGTGTTTCTTCTGCGATGAGATCGTGTAGGTGCATTGCTGTCACCGTTGCGAATGCGGTGGGGGCGCCCGTCAGTCCAAATGGCATGCGTATGTACCAGAAGTGTCCCAGGCCTTCCACATAGAAGGCCGTGTATGGTCTTGACTCGGGATCTATTTCGACTGCGTAGAACCCTGATGCAAAGTCGATGACACTGATGTACTTGTGGCCACTGAGGCGGTGTTGTTTCGTGCGTATGTCTCCTTGCTGCATGGGTGCCACCTTCAAGTGTTTGTTCACCTCTTTGAAGTCTTGGCATATGCGCCACTTCTGGTCCTGTTCGTCTACTTTCGTGGTTTCCGTTGCTTCTTGCCTGGGTGGTACCTGGAAGTGTGGTGCTAGCCCTGCTGTGGTGCATTCGTCGTTTACTTTTCGCTGCAGTTCTTCCAGTGTCAGCCCTGGACCGTCGTGTTGCTTCTGGCTGAGTGTTGTGAGCAACACGCATTTGATCTTGGCTGGATCCATGCGCTCGATGATGCCTGCCTCCAGCATCTCTAGGATCTTCTTGTGCAGGTACCTTCTCTGCGGCGGTGTGAAGGTCTGTTGTCATGTCTTTTTTGGTAATTGTATGTCCACGGGGATGTCGAGGCTGAAGGTTGCATCCTTGGCGGGGACTACCTCACGTACTGAGAGTGCGAAGCAGTCGGCGTATGAGGCGATTAGGTCGTGCACCTGTTCCTTTTCGTTGTCTGACAGGTCGTCGCCCAACCCCACCGCTTTCCATATGGCTTTTACCCGTTTCGCGCTGAATGGGTCCGTCAAGCGCGTGAATGTGTCGCCCTTCGTGCCAGGTGTTCTGTCGGGATTTCCGTCCACTGTGCTCCTGGTTCTGGCTGCTCTACTGCGTCCTCAATTGCCATTGCTGGCTGTGTTTTGTCCTCGCTGTTTGTCCGCGCTGCTTGCCTCGGTTTCCCCATGTGCTGTTTCCAGTCCAGTGCCAGTGCCCACCCTTCACCGGCTAGCTTGGCGTAGTACGGTTGATCTATCTGGTTCATCAGCATTGTTGTTTGCATGCCGTTCCTTACCTGGATCTGGTCGCGCCCATAGTCATGCTGTGCGTCCAGCATTTCAAGCATTGGTTTCCCGAGGAGGAATGACCATCCGCCCCCGCTGTCGAAGACCTCGAACGTTCCTTGGGCTGAAATCCCTCCAACTTCCACGCTGCCTGTCCATGTGGCTTGCGACTGTACCAGCGCTCCATTCGCCATGCGTAGTACACATTTTGATGGCTTCCCTTCAGCTAGCCTGTGTTTTACCTGGCTGTAAACGGTTGTGCACATCGCGCAGATCATTGCGCCGCCGTCGAACACGGTGTGTATTCTTACAATCTCGCCTGCCGGTCCGCGTATCTGGACCTCGTGGGCGAATGGCTTTGCGGTCGCTTTCTGTTTTCTCTCTACCTCTGATCCCCTGATTGCGTACAGGTCCATGATCTCGTGTTCGATCTCGGTACATGCAACTCGAGCTTTCGGAGGTGTCGACTGCTGGTCCCCACTCAGCTCCTCGCTCCGGGTGGGGACTGGTGTGCTAGGCTCTACTTCCTTGTCCTGGGCCGCCTGCTCGCCTTTTACGCAGATGGCCCTTCGCCTTTTCCCTGCTCCTGATCCTGTCCCAGCACGTCCCACTCCTCCTGCGTTCCATCCAGCTCCTCAAAGACTAAGTGAACCTCCAGCGCTGCCATCCTGTTGACTGGTCTGAGTCGACCACCACAGATTACCCGCCACCTTGTTTCCTCCTTGGACAGGCGGTTTGGGTGGCCGTCCTGGAGCTTGCACTGCACCGCCCTGTGTCCGTGTGTTCCGCACCTGAAGCACTCGCCGCTGCAGATCGCAGCGGTTCCGGGTTTGAGTGGCACGGGCGTGGCGTCAGTTACTGGGTCGCCGGCGTTTCTGCCCGCGGTCCACTGGGCGATCTGGCGCCCATAGGCTGCTTGCCCGCCGTCCATGTCTGGCTGCTGCGGATACTTCCGAAGGTGCTGCTGGAGTGCCAGCTTCTCTGCTTCGGTGGTTGGTTCTCTGGGTTGCCTGCCTCTGCTCTGTTGGGTTTCATAGCGGCCTGGTGTGGTCGGGAGCGCTTGCTCTGTGCTTCTGGTGCTTGCCGCTGGCCTCTGCAGGTTGAGCTGTCTGAGTTGGGCTTGGATTGCGGCTGTGGGGTCACTGCTTGTGGCCTTGAGCTTGGTGATCTCTGTGTTCAGCTCTTTGATGCGCGCCTCCATGGCTCTGTTGCGCTCGCGCTGTTCTTTCTCCCTCTTTGCCTGCCTCGTGAGATTTTCGATTTTTATTGCTTTTACTGCCGCTATGAACTCCGTCCAGGTGGTGGTTGCGCCCTCGAGGTTGTCTTTGACCGCCTCAGGGAGGGTGTTGGTAACTTGGTACAGGTATTCGGTGCGGCTCTCCAGGCCGAGCTGCTCCACCAGTGTTAGCATCTCCTCTGCCCAGACCACGTGTGCGTACTCCGTCCCGCCGAGGAAGGGGATTTGTTCGCCCACGTCCTCAGGTTTGATTCTATGGTTGAGGAGCTGCTCAGTCTTCTCCATGCCTGTAGTGACTGGAGTGGCGCGCAGCGCCCAGTGCATGGTGAACTGGGGTCCGAGCAGGTTCCAGTCCGTTTGTACTGCCGGGGTGAGCACCTGGCACCAGGTGTCGGCCGGTGAGTCGACTTCAAGGCATAGCCTTAGGAACCGGGCTTTGGCTGCGTCTGTGTCGACACCACAGAGTACCATTTGTCGCTCGATGTTCCGGAGGAAGACTCGGGAGTTCTGCTCTGGCCATCCTCCGAACGTCTCTGCCTGTCCAGTGGTCGCCGCTGCTCTGGCTGCCATACGGTTTGCTGTCTGGGGTCTGGGGGCTGTGTGTGTTACGGGTGGTGCGCTGAGTGGGCTCGGGATTGGTGGACTTGGCCCGAGTGGACTTGGCGCTGGGGGTGCTAGGCTGCTGGGTGTGGTTGGTGTCAGCGGTGGTAGGCTGCTGAGTGGGGATGAGAAGAGACTGGATGATGGGCTCTGTAGGATGGGGGTGGGAGACTGTTCTGGTGTGATGTCTCTGTCGGGTCCTAGTCCAAGCAGCTGTTCTAGGTTCGGGCTGGGGCTGTGACTGGGTGGTAGTGGGGTGTTGATGGCTGGGCTTTGTGGTGCCGGGCTATTGTTTGCCAAGAACCTGCCCATGGGGCCATGAGGTGGCATCGTGCGCCGGATAGGTGACATGTGTTTTTTTATTTTATTTTACGTGGCTGGGTGTTCACGCTGGTGCTAGTGCTGATGCTGGTGCTGGTGCTGGTGCTAATGCTAATGCTGTTTCTGTGTTGTCTCTGCTGTGTTGTGTGGCCCAGATGCCACTCTCGTCACCATGTTGGAGGGGCGTGCTCTGCCACTCTGGAGTCATTCAGGACAAGTTTGATTCCCCTCTCGTTATGTCAGCCCTGTGTTTACATCTTCGCCCCGTGATTCTTCCTTATCGCTCGCTGATTCCTCCTTATCGCCCGCTGATTCCTCCTTATCGCCCCTTTGCCCTGCCTGTGCCATCTCCCCTATTCCACTGTCACCGTCACCACCACTGCCTTTAGGTAGACCGCTCATTCTCCTCCATATACCAGTAATCCTGCAGCAGTGGTGGTATCCTTCTCCGACGTCCGTGCACACCGCGACAAGCTCAGCACTTATCGCATAGTCAGATAATGAGGCTGACCTGCTGGCGATCGCGGTGCCAGACTCTCCCCTTACTTCTCGCCCACGAAGAGAGAAGACCCACGAGGGCGGAGGCGGGCGGCTAGAGCGTCTCACCATATCGAACAGGTCATCAACGCAGAGTGGTGCACCCAACAAGACTGTGGAGGCGCACTCTACGCAACTCGGACGGTATGGCTGAAGAGGATCTGCTCGCGTTTGATATTGGGCCACATGATGTATACGCTGCCATCTGCTCGGCTAGGGGGTGCAGGCTTGGGCCTTTCTTGCGCACGGTGGCGGTGGCGGTGTGCCAATATGATTGGGCGCTGGAGCTGTCGAAGGCGCAGAAAGGGACAATGGGAGCGACGGGTAATCGCGCTTCTATCACCATCCTTGCCGCCAAGAAAATGAGAGGACGTGCTACCAGTGGTACTCGAAGATGACGCCGACAACGACAACGAACATGATATAGAACATATGACACGACCTATTGCTGTCTAGGCCCCGCAATGTTGTGAACCTTCTTTTCCCTTAATATCCGGGTCTGGAGACATCTCCGAGCCACCACTGCATCATTTGTCCCTGTGCCTTGCAACTCTCTGTTACCCTAGTTTTTCGTTTTGTTATCGCTGTCTCTCGGTGTATGACTTGTTCATCTTTTCGAAATTATAATTTATTGAGCGACATTTCGTCTGAGCAGGGGGGGGGGTACTGGAGATATGTATTTGTCCTACCTATGAACGAATCCGGTGTCGGCAGTTTCGGTCAGACATCCAACCTTGCCTTTGTACCATCATGACTGCTTCAGTGTCCCAGACTCAGTGTCGCCCCGCTCTCAGAAAGTTCACGGGCATTCCGAGTCATACAGTGACTGCTCACCTACAGATCTGAATCCCTTGACATATGTATGTTTGTAACTTCGGGCCGGCACATCGGTGGACCAATTCATTACATCGACCTTTGAGCGTCTGAACTTTGAACCTGACTCGCGCCCCTACTAGTCATGAGGATATCCTCCTTCCGAAGCTCGTGGCAGTCCTAATCATGCTGTATGAGCACAGTGGCAGGCTATGAGTGGTCCTGACTACACGCTCGAAGGAACAGCGCTCACATCCGGGCCTCCGGGGAAGAACGGAAAGTAGATGCAGGGGTCATCAAAAGGGGGGTGAGTCCCTCTCTCCCTTTCACTTTTACTAACACCATTGTGGGACAGAGCAGGGTCATTGACAACGTAGTGTCTTTCTTTTCAATTCAATATCAGGGAAGCAAATGAAGAAGTCGCACTCCCACTGCGCTCTTCGCATGTCTACCACACCCTCTGCTGCTGTCCAATGACACGAGCGCCTCATTCTGTGCCAGCTCAGGACCGAGCAGAGCCTTGAATGGGTGGTCAAATATATGTGCCACCTCGCCAGGAGCCGCGTGCAGTCTCTCTAGGGCAGGGGTGTCGTCCCGAAGCGCAACCATAGATGTGACCACCAGCTCATTCTGTGAGACAAATGGGCCGAGGGTAGGACTGGCCATAAGAGGCAGAATTCCATATGCGTTCATTGTCCGTGCCTCGCGTTTTTGTTCCTTTCTCGTCATTCCTATATTCGTACTGCTACTCAAATGAACTAACGGAATTTCATGGATGCTCCCTGGCCGGGGAATACGTATCGCATTCACCGCTTCCAGAGCACTTTCTCACCGGTGGAGGCCTGACAGCGGACATTCTGGTACTACTTCTCGTTTCTGTGCACTTGCCTGTGTTTGTTCAGTTGGCGGACTGCACGAATTAGCTTGCGACTGCGAGGATTGGGTATGAGTGCAAGACTGCATTTCAGCGGTGGGGATCAGGGGCTCAGGGCAGGTGAAAACTTTTGCCAAGATCCAACGGGCTATGGAAGCGGTAGCCACTCATCAACAGCCACCGCCATGCCACTGGAGCCATTCAAAGTCGTGCCAACCACAACTGTCAGTGCCTGATGCAGCAGCATTAAAATCTGGCCAGACCAGGAATTGAACCTGGGTCTTCCCACTAGTACTGGGGTGCCTTACCACTAGGCTACCCAGCCCTTCCTGTCTAGAGTGTGGGTTCCAATAACTCCAACACTCCCCCTGAAGCCACACTCAGAAACCCTCTGGTGCTTCCAGATACCCTCTGGAGCTTCATTTAGGGACCAGTTTCACAGCGGCTAGCGCATCAGCAAAAGGTGAAAAAAACTTAGTAGACTTAGTTACCTTATTTCTCTTAAAAGTGCA
>QLOZ01002753.1:0-16160 GCA_003314065.1 Lactarius sp. MG50 | reverse complement strand
AACGCGAGGCAAATTGGCACTTCAAAGACAATTACGCCAAGATGCTTATCTCGAAAAACATTATGCACGGACAACACATTCACATGAGCCAAGCGAAGACTTCGCATCAAATGTGGGTGAACCTGGAGGCCATGCATGCGACGCACGGGACTGAAGCAGTTGTGTCGTATCTGCGAAACATATTCCATGTATACACTCAAGAAGGCGACGATATCCCTGAACACCTTAACAAGCTTAAGGGATATTGGGAGAAGATAAACTTCATCGAAGACGAAGATTTCAAGTTCACCGATCACCTCTTCCACATCATCATAACCGGTTCATTACCTCCTTCTTGGGATACTTTCCTAAATCCTTACATCGACTTCGTCGCTCGTGGTGCACTCGACCAACCCAAATGCTACCTTACTGCCAACCAAATTATCGGTATCCTCAAGGAAGAATATTACCGCCACGAAATGAGAAAGCGCGACTTCAATTCTTCCAGGAATACCACGACAACAGCTCCGGAAGTTACGCAAAACGCTACAGCTTCGCGTAAGCCGAAGAACAAGGGCAGTTTGGCGAGTCGAATCTCAGATAGGCCAAGCAAAGCAAAATCTGCCACCAGATCCGCTATGAAGAAGAAATATTGCAAGTTGTGCGAGCGCAACAACCACAATCTCGAAGACTGTCGTATGCTCGGACAAGCAAAATGTCACATCTGCAAACGTTTCAGTCATCGCGCATCGCAATGCTGGAACAACGAGCAGGAAAATCACTCGTGTGGCGATAATCCAAAAAAACGTTGGCACCGTGACACTAAAGACGAAGCCAACCAAAGTGAGCAGATGGCACATTTCATATTAGCTGCCGATGCTCCTCCCCAAAACGTTGTACCACCGGTAGCACCAGAGGGAAATATATGTAATCCTTCGGAAGACGAAGGAGAACTTTTTAACTTTGATAGCTGCCACAATGTCTACAATAGTGACCAAATCGATGAACGCCTTATCTATTATGACTGGGTGGCTGACAGCGCGACCACAACTCACGTTGCCAATCGGCACGAATTCTTCGACACTTATGAACCAGTTAGCGGTATACCCGTGACGGGCGTAGGCAATGTCAAGACAAGTGCACAAGGTCGGGGAACCGTCCAACTAACATCAACAGTGAACAGGCGCACATCTATATTAACGCTAACAGATGTGTTATACATTCCCGAGAACCGCACAAACTTATTCTCACTCAGCCGATGGGAACGCAATGGTCGCAAATATATGGCATGGGATGGTATCCTCATGCTTCTCGCTCAAGACGGGAAATGTGTTGTAGTTGGGCGAAAAATCTATCACAATCTGTATAAACTCGACATCAAATTACAAGTACACTCTACTAAAAGCGGTCAGCTAAAGCAATGGAAAACGATTACAATGTTCAACATGAACGTACCTATGCAAACCTGGGAGACGTGGCACAGACGATTTGGACACGTCGGTTACAGCGGTTTACAAACCCTATACGATCACAAGTTAGTTGACGGTTTCAATGTCGATGTCTCGTCACCAAAACCAGACTGCATTGCCTGTATTCAGGCGAAGCAACACACTGAGCCTTTTGGTGTTATAGAATGTCGTGATACCAAACCCGGAGAACTTACACATATGGATCTCTGGGGGAAGTATGACATTGTTTCTATAAACAGTCACCAATACTACATTCTTTTCGTCGACGATCGTGCGCGATATGTTACGGTGGAATTCCTCAAATCCAAGGATCAGGCTGCACAGTATGTCAAAAATTATCTCATGCACCTGAAAACACATGATAAACCACCGCGTGCAATACAAATCAATCGCAGAAAGGAATTCATCAATGAGAATCTGCAAAATTGGTGTGGTGAACAAGGAATCGACATCCAAATGACCACACCATATTCACCATCACAAAACGGTGTTGCGGAACGCATGAATCGTACTCTCGTTGAACTCGTGCACGCAATGTTAGCTGCAAGCGAGCTACCAGAATTTCTTTGGGAACCCACAGTAGCGCACGCAGCGTTTATTCGAAATCGATCATTCACCAAAGCCGTACCCGACCACACGCCTTATCAACTATGGCATAACGTTAAACCGAATGTTTCTCACCTTAGAGAGTTCGGCGCACCTGTGTGGATATTGTTCCAAGGGCAAAAAGTACCTCGCAAGATGCAGCCGAAATCACAGCGGCGTGCATATGTCGGTTACGATGAGGGATCAAAATCTATCAAATACTATAGCGCGGAAACGCGTAAAGTACTTACCACTTGAAACTTCCGTTTCCTCTCAACCCCTCCTAACACGTCTACTCCATCCCCACCTGAGGAATTCACTATAACACACGACCCTCCGCGTGAAGGGGAGAGACAACAGGACCAAGGGGAGTCCAGTAACACGTGTCAAGTCAAGGACAAAACCACTGAGACCACGTGTGCAGGACAAAAGCGTAAACGAGACGAAGCCGAAGATACACAGAGTGAACCTCGAAGAACGTGAGGTATACGAAGAGACTACAAACATTTAGACGATCCTTTCTCTGACGAGGAAGAAACCGAGCTCAATTTGGCAGAACAACTAGTTCATGCCACCGTTGTCACTGGAGACGAGCCCACTACCTTACAGGAGGCGAAGAATTCCCCTGAGTGGCCAGAATGGGAGAAAGCCATCAAAGCGGAACTAGACCAGCACCAGAAGATGGGTACCTGGGTCTTAGTCGACAAACCACCGGACGCTGTCCCGATAGCCAACAAGTGGGTATTCGTCAAAAAGAGAAATAAGCTCGGTGAAATTGTCAAATACAAAGCGCGTTTAGTTGCCAAGGGTTATGCACAGAGACCAGGCCACGATTTCTTCGAGACCTACTCCCCCGTTGTCCGTATGGAGACAATCCATGCCATATTGGCGTTAGCTGTATCCAAGAATATGTTAATACAACAAATGGATGTCAAAGGTGCTTACCTTAACGGAATACTCGAGGAGCGTGTCTACATGCAACAACCCGAGGGATACGAAGACAGTACTGGCAAAGTATGCCTTCTCATCAAGTCCATTTACAGTCTGCGGCAAGCCAGAAGAGCATGGAATATTAAATTTGACGCAGGAGCCAAAAGGCATGGATATGCACAGCTACATTCTGACCTGTGCGTGTACATCCTACGCCTGGGAGCAGATCTTGCGATTATAACTGTCTGGGTCAACGATCTACTATTATTCGCAATGACAATCAAACTCATGGATCAAATGAAATCAGACTTACGCGTGGAATGGGAAATGACTGATCTGGGCGAGCCGTCCAAGATCGTCGGTATCGAGATTACTTGAGACATCAATTCCATCACCATCTCGCAAAAATTATATGTCGAATCGATATTGAAGCGTGAAGGATTGGAACGCGCAAATCCAGTTGGCATGCCGCTTGACCCGAATGTGACATTGGAACCGAACCCCGATGGCAGCGAGGGAAATCGCAGTAATTCTTATGCACGTCTATTGGGCGAATTACAATTCCTTGCAAACGCAACGAGACCAGATATCTCCTACGCAGTCAACTGCCTAGCATCCTACACAGCCAACCCGAGCCTTCAGCATGTGACCGCGTTGAAACAAATCCTACGTTATTTATCCGGGACGCGCACGCATGCAATCGTATACAAAACCCTACCTTATCAACCAAATATCTTCTACGGTTTTGCGGACGCTGCATATGCAAACGCAGAATACAAATCCGTATCAGGTTACGTCTTTATGGCCGGTGGAGGTGCCATCACCTGGCGATCCAAGAGACAAAACATAATCGCACTCTCCTCCACAGAAGCCAAATATATTGCACTAGCTGAAGCCGGACGCGAAGCAGTATGGTTGAGGAATCTACATGCCAAATTGGGCTTTCCTCAAGAATTCCCCACTGAGATCAGAGGCAACAATAATGGGGCTATCGCATTGGCGCAGAATCCACAATTTCACAACCAGTCGAAGCACATTGATATTAGATATCACTGGCTACGTGACAAGGTGCAAAAAGGAGTGCTGCGTATCGAGAGTTGCCGAGATCCAGAGCAGACCACCAATATCCTGACCAAGGCGTTACCACGTCCCAAGCATAACCGTCACACAGCTGAGATGGGATTATCGTCAGTCTGAAGGGGAGTGTTGGGATACGCCCAAGTAGACCGGCTGAGATAAGATAAGATAATATTCATATGTTATGTAACGCATAGGATTGCTCTTAAGGAGCACGCCCTCATATAGGGGTGAATGGTATTCTCTGGTCCCGTCTCATCCCTGTATCCTCTGAATCATTAGACTTACTGCCCCCCAACATAGAAGTGACCTGTCACGTCGTCATCCTTCGAGAAGGAGCGTATCATATCAAGGACTGTGCGCCAACGAGATTACGGTCGGGCGCATAAATGGGTGTATTGGATGAGCATTCAACGTGACGTGACAAAAAAGGGGGAGTGGCAACGCTATGACTAATGCCAGCCACGTACCCAATCCAGTGTTGAGTCTCCCCGCCACGCAACACCGTAAGATATGGTTCATTCGCAATCGACAACATCACGTGAGCCATGCGTGACAAAATGGGAGTACACACCAAATCGCTATCACAACTTACAGGAATGCATTAAATGAAAAAAGGGCTCTGTTAAGCCCTTGAGAATAGCAAACCTGAGGCCTTGATGGAGCCGTTTTTTTATATTTCGAGTGTAGAACCGAGTTAATAGACAATTAGTGTTGTACTTAGCCTTCGCGGCCACAGTAACTTATGTACTCTAACGACGCAGAACATGTTGTCACATGTCATGTGATGTTGTCGATTGCGAATGAACCATATCTTATGACCTACTGCAACATCTCTAGGTCGATAGTTGGTTGCCGTTCGTGACCAGCATTCCTATACTCGCTTATGACCGGCCGGCGAGCTGTGACGTTCGTTGCGTGCTGAGCTCGACTCGGGGCATGGTAGATCTGCACAAAAAGGGGCTTTACCCTGTGAATGGCTGGTACAGACTCGTAGTGGGCCTGGGCCATATCCAGTGTCAGTAATACTAAAGTTGCGTGCTGCACTGGAGAGTCTCTATTTGGGAGGTCCACTACTACCACTAGTAGGAGCGAGATGTTAACATGATCATTTGTGGATGCGCTGTAACCTGTAGCATCGTGGACGAGCATTTGAGTGACTTCAAGTTAAGGACCGTGACCGTGACCATGACAGCACTGGGCACTTTGCCAGTGTTGGCGGGATCTATTAGCTTGCAACCGAGAAGTAAAATTGGGAACACCCCTCCCTTAATGCACCTGCCGTGTATAGCTATCTTTCCGCTCAGAAAGGATGTTGGGATACGCCCAAGTAGACCAGCTGAGATAAGATAAGATAATATTCATATGTTATGTAATGCATAGGATTGCTCTTAAGGAGCACGCCCTCATATAGGGGCAAATGGTATTCTCTGGTCCCGTCTCATCCCCGTATCCTCTGAATCATTAGAGGTTATGGGCCCTGTGGCCTAAACTGAGGACCTGTACAATCTGAGAATATACTATTTTCTATCTATCTCTTATCTTGTGACACTCTGCACGCCTAGGCAACTATCCTATCACTTCGACGCTTAGCCCCTAATCGTACATCATGGCTAACATCGACGATCTCGAGGATGACAATAATGATCTACCTCCTGTAACTGATCCGGAGGATGAAGAGCCTCTGGGGGACCTTCCTTTCCATCAATTTGATGAGGAGGATGACAACTCTGACTATGAGCGTCCCAAATCTATCGATAATACTGTATGCACCAATGTTTCTGAGAAGTTGGATGACACCAATTGGGCAGTGTGGTGCGGTCAGATGATGAACGTACTGCATATGTCCGAGGTGTACCGCTACGTCCAAGGAAGTGTTCCATGTCCCAAAGAGGGCACGAATCGCAAACGCGAGGCAAATTGGCACTTCAAAGACAATTACACCAAGATGCTTATCTCAAAAAACATTATGCATGGACAACACATTCACGTGAGCCAAGCGAAGACTTCGCATCAAATGTGGGTGAACCTGGAGGCCGTGCATGCGATGCACGGGACTGAAGCAGTTGTGTCGTATCTGCGAAACATATTCCACGTATACGCTCAAGAAGGTGACGATATCCCTGAACACCTTAACAAGCTTAAGGGATATTGGGAGAAGATAAACTTCATCGAAGACAAAGATTTCAAGTTCACCAATCGCCTCTTCCGCATCATCATAACCGGTTCATTACCTCCTTCTTGGGATACTTTCCTAAATCCTTACATCAACTTCGTCGCTCGTGGTGCACTCGACCAACCCAAATGCTACCTTACTGCCAACCAAATTATCGGTATCCTCAAGGAAGAATATTACCACCATGAAATGAGAAAGCGCGACTTCAATTCTTCCAGGAATACCACGACAACAGCTCCGGAAGTTACGCAAAACACTACAGCTTCACATAAGCCGAAGAACAAGGGCAGTTTGGCGAGTCGAATCTCAGATAGGCCAAGCAAAGCAAAATCTGCCACCAGATCCGCTACGAAGAAGAAATATTGCAAGTTGTGCGAGCGCGACAACCACAATCTCGATGACTGTCGTATGCTCGGACAAGCAAAATGTCACATCTGCAAACGTTTCGGTCATCGCGCATCGCAATGCTGGAACAACGAGCAGGAAAATCGCTCGTGTGGCGATAATCCAAAAAAACGTTGGCACTGTGACACTAAAGACGAAGCCAACCAAAGCAAGCAGATGGCACATTTCATATTAGCTGCCGACGCTCCTCCCCAAAACATTGTACCACCGGTAGTACCGGAGGGAAATATATGTAATCCTTCGGAAGACGAAGGAGAACTTTTTAACTTTGATAGCTGCCACAATGTCTACAATAGTGACCAAATCGATGAACGCCTTATCTATTATGACTGGGTGGCTGACAGCGCGACCACAACTCACATTGCCAATCGGCGCGAATTCTTCGACACTTACGAACCAGTTAGCGGTATACCTGTGACGGGCGTAGGCAATGTCAAGACAAGTGTGCAAGGTCGGGGAACCGTCCAATTAACATCAACAGTGAACAGGCGCACATCTATATTAACGCTAACAGATGTGTTATACATTCCCGAGAACCGCACAAACTTATTCTCACTCGGCCGATGGGAACGCGATGGTCGCAAATATATGGCATGGGATGGTATCCTCATGCTTCTCGCTCAAGACGGGAAATGTGTTGTAGTTGGGCGAAAAATCTATCACAATCTGTATAAACTCGACATCAAATTACAAGTACGCTCTACTGAAAGCGGTCAGCTAAAGCAATGGAAAACAATTACAACGTTCAACACAAACGTACCTACGCAAACCTGGGAGATGTGGCACAGACGATTTGGACATGTCGGTTACAGCGGTTTACAAACCCTATGTTACACTCAGCCTTGGGCGTTCTTAGCGACGTGCTATCTGGTGACTTGGTTCAGCCCAAGTCCTGCTTCGTGGGGTAGTACCGCTGGTACTGTGGACGTTATAGTGGTTCTCCTATTGATTGTAGAGGCTCAATACGTAGGCCTTCTGTCGAGTACAAGTGTCACTGGTACACAAGTTGCGCAGGTGCACTTAGTGACTCAAGTGCAAAGGTGTGAGGGGCCAAAGGTTCCCTGAATACAAGGGAGGAGAAACAAGGGGGTAGAGCAAGAAGCGGAGTGTACTGGTGGTCCTTTGGGGTCTGTTCTGGTTCGTTCTAACCAAGGGATCACTCTGTAGTGGTTCCAAGGAGTTCTGGTAGGCTGTATTATTGAAGAGGTCGAGTCTAAGTCTTACATGTCCAATGTGCGTACTACTTATAGTAAACCGGTCAGGCCCCTATCAAGAGGGACGCGTAAGTGTCAGGGCATAGGGCCCATGTCGTCATAAGAGTCCAGAGCACACGCCATAAGGGCGCGGCAGCGTTCTAGTTCAATCTGATGGGCGCGTGCAAGGAATGATGTCAAGGGTCAGTCCAAGCATCCAATCATTCAAGAGTCCGTTATCATAGGTCTGCGCGGCCTGCATACACGCCGGAGCCCGTCTGCACTACACCCTAGGACCTAGGGAACACGCCTTCATCGTGCTGTGATGTGCCGATGTGATGTGAGCCATGCATGCACATGCTAGTGCCATGCATCTGCCACAACCATGCGCTCGTAGCATGAGGCTAGGAGCTCCTTCCTAAATAGTCCAGTTCAGTGTCAGTTCCAGTCTCGTACAGTAATTCAGTCATGTAGCGTCGTAGGGCCTCCCAGGGAGGTCCACATTCCATCCTTGTCTTGCCGGGTACCTAGTCGCAAGTCCCAGAGATTGCGCAAGGGCTAGTTCAGTGCACAGAGGCAGCGTGATCGTAACACCCTATACGATCGCAAGTTAGTCGACGGTTTCAATGTCGATGTCTCGTCACCAAAACCGGACTGCATTGCCTGTATTCAGGCGAAGCAACACACTGAGCCTTTTGGTGTTATAGAACGTCGTGATACCAAACCTGGAGAACTTATGCATATGGATCTCTGGGGGAAGTATGACATTGTTTCTATAAACAGTCACCAATACTACATTCTTTTCGTCGACGATCATGTGCGATATGTTACGGTGGAATTCCTCAAATCCAAGGATCAGGCTGCACAGTATGTCAAAAATTATCTCACGCACCTGAAAACACATGATAAACCACCGCACGCAATACGAATCGATCGCGGAAAGGAATTCGTCAATGAGAATCTGCAAAATTGGTGTGGTGAACAAGGAATCGACATCCAAATGACCGCACCATATTCACCATCACAAAACGGTGTTGCGGAACGCATGAATCATACTCTCGTTGAACTCGCGCATGCAATGTTAGCTGCAAGTGAGCTACCAGAATTTCTTTGGGAACCCGCAGTAGCGCACGCAGCGTTTATTCGAAATCGATCATTCACCAAAGCTGTACCCGACCACATGCCTTATCAACTATGGCATAACGTTAAACCGAACGTTTCTCACCTTAGAGAGTTCGGCGCACCTGTGTGGATATTGTTGCAAGGGCAAAAAGTACCTCACAAGATGCAGCCGAAATCACAGCGGCGTGCATATGTCGGTTACGATGAGGGATCAAAATCTATCAAATACTATAGCGCGGAAACGCGTAAAGTACTTACCACTTGAAACTTCCGTTTCCTCTCAACCCCTCCTAACACGTCTACTCCATCCCCACCTGAGGAATTCACTATACCACACGACCCTCCACGTGAAGGGGAGAGACAACAGGACCAAGGGGAGTCCAGTAACACGCGTCAAGTCAAGGACAAAACCGCTGAGACCACGCGCGCAGGACAAAAGCATAAACGAGACGAAGCCGAAGATACACAGAGTGAACCTTGAAGAACGTGAGGTATACGAAGAGACTACAAACATTTAGACGATCCTTTCTCTGATGAGGAAGAAACCGAGCTCAATTTGGCAGAACAACTAGTTCATGCCGCCGTTGTCACTGGAGATGAGCCCACTACCTTACAGGAGGCGAAGAATTCCCCTGAGTGGCCAGAATGGGAGAAAGCCATCAAAGTGGAACTAGACCAGCACCAGAAGATGGGTACCTGGGTCTTAGTCGACAAACCGCCGGACGCTGTCCCGATAGCCAACAAGTGGGTATTTGTCAAAAAGAGAAATAAGCTCGGTGAAATTGTCAAATACAAAGCACGTTTAGTTGCCAAGGGTTATGCACAGAGACCAGGCCATGATTTCTTCAAGACCTACTCCCCCGTTGTCCGTATGGAGACAATCCGCACCATATTGGCGTTAGCTGTATCCAAGAATATGTTAATACAACAAATGGATGTCAAAGGTGCTTACCTTAATGGAATACTCGAGGAGCGTGTCTACATGCAACAACCCAAGGGATACGAAGACGGTACTGGCAAAGTATGCCTTCTCATCAAGTCCATTTACGGTCTGCGGCAAGCCAGAAGAGCATGGAATATTAAATTTGACACAGGAGCCAAAAGGCATGGATATGCACAGCTACGTTCCAACCCGTGCGTGTACATCCTATGCCTGGGAGCAGATCTTGCGATTATAACTGTCTGGGTCGACGATCTACTATTATTCGCGACGACAATCAAACTCATGGATCAAATGAAATCAGACTTACGCGCGGAATGGGAAATGACTGATCTGGGCGAGCCATCCAAGATCGTCGGTATCGAGATTACTTGAGACATCAATTCCATCACCATCTCGCAAAAATTATATGTCGAATCGATATTGAAGCGTGAAGGATTGGAACGCGCAAATCCAGTTGGCATGCCGCTTGACCCGAATGTGACATTGGAACTGAATCCCGATGGCAGCGAGGGAAATCGCAGTAATTCTTATGCACGTCTATTGGGCGAATTACAATTCCTCGCAAACGCAACGAGACCAGATATCTCCTACGCAGTCAACCACCTAGCGTCCTACACAGCCAACCCGAGCCTTCAGCATGTGACTGCGTTGAAACGAATCCTATGTTATTTATCTGGGACACGCACGCATGCAATCGTATACAAAACCCTACCTTATCAACCAAATATCTTCTACAGTTTTGCGGACACTGCATATGCGAATGCAGAATACAAATCCGTATCGGGTTACATCTTTATGGCCGGTGGAGGCGCCATCACCTGGCAATCCAAGAGACAAAACATAATCGCACTCTCCTCCACAGAAGCCAAATATATTGCACTAGCTGAAGCCGGATGCGAAGCAGTATGGTTGAGGAATCTACATGCCGAATTGGGCTTTCCTCAAGAATTCCCCACTGAGATCAGAGGCGACAATAATGGAGCTATCGCATTGGCGCAGAATCCACAATTTCACAACCAGTCAAAGCACATTGATATTAGATATCACTGGCTATGCGACAAGGTGCAAAAAGGAGTGCTGTGTATCGAGAGTTGCCGAGATCCAGAGCAGACCACCGATATCCTGACCAAGGCGTTACCACGTCCCAAGCATAACCGTCACACAGCCGAGATGGGATTATCATCAGTCTGAAAGGGGAGTGTTGGGATATGCCCGAGTAGACCGGCTGAGATAAGATAAGATAATATTCATATGTTATGTAACGCGTAGGATTGCTCTTAAGGAGCACGCCCTCATATAGGGGCGAATGGTATTCTCTGGTCCCGTCTCATCCCCGTATCCTCTGAATCATTAGAAAGGACGTGGTTTTGAATATTGAGATATCCGAGTTGAGCGTCAACGTTGTGCCAGTTGCGTGACTGTTGACAAAGTCGTCAACTTGAACTGTCACTGGCTGTGACTTTTTGCGATCGTACTAGTACACGACCAGGACTTAGATGTGGTGCCAGGGTGTCCCAGTGTGACTGGGCCAGTGTGCTATGTAAGGTAATTGAAATTTGCATGGTGTAGAGGGATTTCGAGGTAAATAACTATACACAAATGAGATTCACTCATTCAGCACGTCATCTGCCTCAGTTCGATAGGTTGTAGTGGATAAGGCCCTGTTTGGCTGAAATAATCTCGGACTATAATCCAGATTGTACCGCCAAAAAAAATAATCGATTCTTTCAACCGAACTGGGCCTAAGATGCAGGACCCCAGGACATAGCAGAAAGTTCAAAGTCGGAACATTGACTCGGATGACTGTCGGTGACTTTCTCACAATTTGCAGTGGACTTAGAGAGATGTAGGAGTGAAGCAGGAAATTGCTAAGCAGCAAAGTGACTTAGAGTGGCAAGCTCAAGTGTTACGGTCTCTAGCGAGTTACTTAATACTGATACGGTCAGTGGCTCTGACCTCAAAGTCGCAACTGGAACAACACATGAGCGC
Source organism: Lactarius sp. MG50 (assembly GCA_003314065.1). Lineage (NCBI taxonomy): Eukaryota > Fungi > Basidiomycota > Agaricomycetes > Russulales > Russulaceae > Lactarius > Lactarius sp. MG50. Next base: position 4,292 of record QLOZ01002753.1, on the reverse strand, counting down.
TGACGGCACGAGAGGTGTCCGGCAGTTAAACGCAAGGTCATTAACTACAGCCATACTACTTGTACTCCCTCGCCTCCTGTGGTCACTGATAGCAAAACTTATGCCCTGTGTTCGGTTGAAATAATCTCCGCTGATAACCTGGATTATCTAACTAGATTATTTACACCGTGACTATGATCGAGTGGCTGAGCATTGATTATGTTTTTTGCAGGTACAATCTGAGATTATTTCAACCGAACGGGCTTAAACTAATTGCGCGTGAACAGAGAATCCTTGTCCGAAACATTACAGTACCAAAGCTAATCACAAAGAACGGTCGGGTATGAGTTCGCGCAAATTTAGTAAGGGCTGCTTACTGTACGAGTGAGGTTGTATGCGGTAAGTTCGGGAGGACGGTAGATGAGAGATGATAGAGTAAGCGGAACGAGAGGGAGAACAAACCTAATTTCAAATGAAGACGACGAGGACGACAAGGATGCTGGAGCTGAGGAAACTTTTCAACACGCGCGCCGAACTTTCGCGAACGACGTTTCGTTGCAGGAACTGTTCAAATGAATGTATAAAGTATCCGGTATCCTCCCTACGAATGTCCGTTTAGCAATCAAAAAAAGCGGCCAACATACGGTATACTGGCAGTAGGTAACATGTCACTGTCGGGTCGGGCGAGTTGAAATAATAAAGATAAAGGAAGGTACTATGATATCAACCTAAAAGTGGGTGGAGTCCGTGCGCTAGGCACTAAAGGAGTTGGGGGAATTACGAAGAGGCATCGACGGACGCCATCCCATCTCCAGGGGCTGAGGCCACGTTGGTCTATGGGACCTGCAACGCCTAGGAAGCACTGGCGATTGCGCTGACGCACCGAGCTCTCTTCCCTGGATGCCCCCAGAGGTCGTTTAGCCACTCCACCTTCCCCAGCTCCCGGGCCCGTTCTCCAACGAAGTCAAGTGCATAGCCTGCCACCCGGTCCACTGATTGTTGTTGATTAAGGATGAAGTATAGGATATATTCTATGTCGTATATCTCGTACTGCCCCTTCTGCAGTTTTGGTGGGTTGCTGCTGTGTATTTTCAAGTGATTCTCGAATTCATCCATGCGGTCCCCTCTCCAGGAGCAAACCGAGTATGGACAGCCAATCCAGTCTGGGAGGTGGAAGAATGTGAGATGTAGTTCTAAATCCCGTAGGTGCACAAACTGCTGCCCGCATTTCGAGCAAAACACGGGTGGTGACATGGTAATGCTAATGGGGGTGGAGGTCTGCGTGTGCAAAAGACATGTCAAACACAGGGTACCGGGGTCGCAGATCTAGCACTGCGGGCATTCTACAATGTGATCCCATTCAGTTCTGAACGTCTGATCAATCAGATTTCAGGATTTTGCTGACTGAATCAATCACATTGTAGAATGCCCCCGGGCCCAGTGAGAAGAGAACCGCTTTACCTGAGTCTCGTGCAGACGAATTATCAGTGAAGTCAGTTATGGGGGTCAGAGCGACGAACTCGCTCGTTATAAGCACTGGCACTTGCCCTTTTTCGGCTTCGTTGACGATAATACTACGAGCGCGAGCCGCCGCGTGACCGCGTCTCGGCGCTCTTTCCGGTCACGGTAGCCGCGCCGCATCATCGTAGCCTGAGCCTGAGTGAGACTATAGCGGCCTCCGAGCGTCACGGTTTTACTAGTAGCCGGCTGTTCTGGGGACCTGTGACCTGTACCCCTACTCTACCCCTTCGATCACCTTCTGGAAAGCCGCTGGAGCGGGCAACACGGTCTGTCCACACTCGATGGCGGCTTGAGGACAAGCTAGTACATCACCTTCGGTGGTATCCTAGGATCGTGGTAACCGTAGCCATGGGGACACCCTGCTCCAAGAAACATGTCGCTACACATTGTTCGTTGTCGCACACCTGCCCTTGTGCGCGTGTCATCCATTCACTGGCAGTTACGCTATACAATAAAGGCTGTGTTGAGGTCCTTTCAGGATTTCAGGAGCTACAGTAGAACAGTGGCAGTGATCTCATATCAAAACGAAGTTATGCTCACTAATCGTACATGAAACACGGAATTCTCGTCTAAGGACAAAGGGCTGATCGGTGCAAGTACGTGCAACTGTGTGAAGAACTGCTATGCGGCCGAGAGAACGCGTAGTCACGACGAGTTCGGGAGGAATACGGGGGGGAAGAGAGCCCGAAGGAGAACCGGCGAGGAAACGCTTCGAATGAAGACGACGAAACACACTATGGGGTCGCCCGGGTTACATACAAGGAATCCAGTACCCTACGAGTGGACGTTTAGTAGCTAGGTAAAAGGCAGGCAGGTCAGTAAGAAACGACTCAAACGAGCTAAGTATCAAAGTCGCGAAATCGTAACAGAGACTCGGAGGGAGGGAAATCGAGTGCAAAACATTACAAACGGTGGTGAGGTGGTCACGAGATGACGGATAATGGGACGATAGATCGACGAAATCTTGGGCGCGCTACGGCGTTTCCTGAGCCCGGGCAGGCGCTGGGTGCTGTACTGACTGCTAGTGCGTCGCGTCAGCAGACCTGACGGTTGGCATGACGAGTCGGTAGGGCGCTTTCTTATCCCCAGGGATCTGCCCACTCCTCCGCCGTCCCTAACTCCAGCGCCTTTTCAAAAACAAAGTCAAGCACGTAACGTACCACCGCCTCCACGGGTTGCCTGCGAACGAGAATCAAGTCTAGGACCAGATTTTTGTCGTAAATCATGTGCTGCTCCCACGGTGGTTTTGGGCCGCACTCATGTCCGTCCCAGTGTGCTTTGAAATCCTCTTTACGATGACCCCTCCACACGCATGGCCCATACGGACAGTAAATCCAACACGGGAGATGAAACGAAAGGATGTGTCGTTTCAACTCCTGCAGGCGCCCACATTGCTTGTTGCATTCAGGGCAGAGTACAGGTGGCATGGCGGTGAAAGTGGGAGAAGTCTGCGCAAAGGGGTGCGGAAAACGTATCAAATACAGGCCCCCACATTTCGGAGGAAAACTGTCTTACCAGAGACTGGAGAAAGCTGGCGGGTAAAGAGAGAGCCTCAACGAGTTTGATAAAATAAAGCACTGTCGAGGATTCCGTTAACGCGCACTGTAGGATCGAGTGTAACGTAGGGGATTGCAGAAGAGATAGGAAGAATAGGGCAATTCTGTCAGTATATAACCCCCAGCCAAATCGACGGTGCCAGAATGAAACACAACCCGCCCGGAGGTGCCATTGCCAAAGTGCCGCAACCTTTCCTGGCAAAAGTGCCAGCCACGAGGCCGACAGGAGCGAGATTCCGGGGAAATATGTGCCGTAAACGATCTGACTGAGTTTGTCCTACGTTGGATCGTGCTGTAGTAGCACCAATATGTACATGGCATCCAAGGTAAGGTGATGTCTTATTGAGAATGTGAGAATTGCGGTGTTGGTTTGCGCGGAGAAACAGGACACGATACCGTTCCGCGGCAAAGGTGCAGCAAAGAGGCGTTCGATGTGAAAGTCGAAGCACCAAGATGATACACTACTCAAAGTCCGTGTAACTGAGGAGAGGAAATGAGCTGTTGTCTTCCAACTACTGTGGGAAAAAACACTAGTTGTGCATGTCGTAATTGCTAGCAATAGTGCCGGCACCAGCCTTACTGTAACGCGATGATCGAACACGCTGCCGCCCGGTCCTTGATCACAATTCACCGGGGAGGATATATGACGACAATGAATGACCTCTTCAAGGTTTGATCATGTTCGCCACTAGTCGCCACTGACACGCGGGCACTGGCAGCAGTGGCGTATCTATCTAGTGCCAGTGAGAGTGAGTCATAACTTGTTCCGTCCGTCCGGGCCCGAGCCGCCCGCGCGCCTCGTGGTTGCGTTTGCGTGACACAGTGGTTACAAGTGGCTTGATCTTCTTTCAGGGGGTTTCTCTTACAGTGGTCTGTTACATCATATGGGGTGCCCACAGGACGGTAAGGACTAGACAGTGGCCTTCGCCGCTCGCTGATTGCTTAGTCGACGTGACACCACATGTATGCCAGTAGTTGCTGACTTGGCAGGTTTCTTTCCCCTGCCAAGCGGAATGCTACAACATGCGGTCTCGATACGCGCTGATCCGTCCGTCACTCGCTCTTCTCTTCCGCTCCTCAAGCGTATCCCGTCATTTGCCAGGGGCGTGTGTGAATATTGACGAATAGGAATTCCCTCATCGATTATATGTCAAACATGAAGTCATTATCCGCAACACCCGCGCCATCGAACTCAAGATCAAAGTCTGAGTCCATGGCCAGTGCCACCACCTTTGT
>QLOZ01002747.1:0-12692 GCA_003314065.1 Lactarius sp. MG50 | reverse complement strand
GTGAAGATATTTGAAGTGTCCGAAGGATGGGTGCTGGCCGAACGATGGGTCAGGGATAGTAATCATGCCCATCATTGACTAAATTTATGGCGGAGTCTATGCTGAGTCTCCGGCGTTACTGGCACTCACGCGGCCCGAGGGGAAGCCCAGATCGTCAGGTCAGTCACGGCGTTTACGGGATAATGCACGTCCTCCTATATCCGCTAGCCTCGAATCGGCTTGGGAACCTGCCAGTGAGCAGCCCAGCACAGTACCGTGACCATCGAGGGGGCGACACTCAGTAGTGAATGTAATGTACATTGTGCCGATTTATCTTTCTGCCCGCCGAGCACTTCATTGAGAACCAGACTGCGTAATGATCTGAAGGTATCACTCTACATTGGACCCTGCGGCGTGTGAACATTACTTCCTATTCATCGTAAATTGTCCCCGTGTCGACGGGCGCTGTATGTGGTTTGATCATTGGATCCAGGGCCCTGACTCCTGACCATCCGCGGAAACGGTCGATGCGATGCTCGCATGTGGACTCTCCGTACGTGGTTAAAGGAGTCCTACCTCGGCCCTGACCTCAGTCCTGAAATATACAAGGCGATAAGGCCGATATGGTAAAGATAGGAAACCACTGGCAATTCACCATTATCCAGAGTCGGCTCTGGCTATCCATCGAAAACCTCGCCGCTGAAAACACGACTGAAAGGGAAGACAAAAACCGGTAGATGCTATCCTGCCAGATCCCGGGCTAGTCCAACAGAAGTAGCGAGATCAGACAGTGACTCAGCGAGCAAGCCGTGATACCCCTATGAAGTTTATATGTTGGCCAGTGTGTTTCCGCTGCCAGTGTACGATGCGACAGGGACTTCTGTATGTACCTGACCTGCTCCTTGGAACCCGGTCTTGTACATACTAAGGAGGAGAAAAGGGAGGGTATTGAGAACATACACGCATTGAGACAGAAGTGAAGAACCACGCACGTAGAGCTTCATAGCCAGAATCATCGGCCAGAATCATATGGTGGGCGTCTCAGGCATGAATGACGGCCCGTGTGTTCCGTCGTCTGACCCTGGCGACCTTCATCCATGGGGGGCTCCATCGACCACGGACGCGGCAGGATGGCCATGGTCAATCACCCACCTGGTTGAACCCGGCCTCTTCTCCAATGACCAATTCGGCATCAATTTCCTTGTTGCGGATCATGGCCCAGTCTTTTCAACAGCAACGTGCGCCAACTAGCTGGAGGCGGTTCGGTGCCAGGGAGAGACGGTGGGCACACGGAACCTGCCATTCACAAGGATTATCTTGAAGGTATCTTAGTGCCCGGGAAGCGCAGTCGGACTCTTAGTGATGTTAATCCTCAGATATGGTCTGCACTGTCACCTCAGTGTCTCTTCTCAGGCCTCCGGGTCCCCACAATGCTATCGCGTAGTTGCACTTACACTATCATATTGTCGTGTTGATCCTGTCATGTGTATGTACAAGAAATAAATAAAAATGAGGTACAGAAAGTATGATCATACAGTACGCTGCCATTATGATAGAGACTGTCTAAGTATGATCATTGACTTATCATCTGAAAGGACAGGGACGAACTCAATCCCAATCCCAAGCCAGGTCATGTGGCCCCACGCCGCCCCAGTGTGCTGAAGCTACTCGCTTTAGTATTGGGTTTAGGACGTTCACCTTCATTCAGTTCCCCTACATGTGGTGTGTTGGCGCGATAGTTGTCGTGATCGCCGACTCGACTTGAACACGAGGCAGCCCGATCCGATGTTACAGTGTCATACTTAAAGTAGGCGCCTCCAGTGCCCTGAACTCAACGGTTTTTTTGGACTGAAAGATCATTCCATGATTACATAAGCGCTCCAGATTTCGGAGCAGAAAATCAATATCCATAATAGGCACTTGTGCGCCGTAATACGTAGATGTTTGTGAAAAAAACCGACGTGATGGCAAATACCCAAATTTGGTAAAGCGTCGACTTGGCGTCCCGATCCACTGGCTATGATGAAATTGGGGTAAATCGGCATCTGGGGTAAAGTGTCAGCTACAATTGGCATCTTGCTGGCTACTGTATGATGAATATGACGCTGTGTGGAGTATATGCTGTGAACACCGCAGGGCCCAGTTCAAAGGGCTAGTCAAGTGGTGATCCTGCCGAGGAAGGTATATAGAAAGGCCATTACTAGTATAGCATCAAGTCATAGTACTCGTTCCAAACAGCACTCGGTTTGGCTTGGCGGCGGCGTTGAGCCACAGCGCCACAAGTGATTTTTTTCGGAGACGTCTACTATTTTCGAAACAGCTGTGATTGTGCAGCTCTAACTGAGGTATAAAGACTCACAAGTCATAGACCACATGTTCTCAGTCCCGTAACTGGCCTCCCCCTGTCCCAACTCCCCCACACTTAGGCGCTTATAATGTCAAGGCTTGCAATACTCGTGCCCTTGTTGCTCGTTTCTGGCATTGTGGTCGCTAAAGTCGATTTTCCGACTGTAGATTGCGGCCCGACGTTGTCATGGGTGCGGCAAAGCAACTTCTGTTTGCAGACCTAGTTTTTAAAAAAGTCGGTGCTTTCTTGGCCCAGACATCTAACTCTCTTAGTCAAAATCCGTGTCAAGTCGCAGCGTACTTGATGGCAGCATGTAGTACCGACGGCTGTGAGTGATCTCCCTCGTACCACCTCGCGTCCTCACTTCCCACAGCGTTTTACATGCCGGCGCTCGAGCCGGGAAACTCGTACATTGGTCCTGCTGGTGATGACGACGGGGACTTGTGCAAGTGCAACACTGTCGTATATTCGCTTTTAAGTGCGTGCGACGCTTGCCAAAAAGAAAAGTGGATTAAGTACGGTTCATGACGTCCTCCGAGTCGAGCCGATTCTCCCTTGGCTTATCTGCTATTAGCTGGCTTCAGTATTCGTTCAACTGCACAACAACTGTTAAAACGTGAGTTGACTGTTGCGGTAGAGGATTTCCTGCTCTCGTCCTGACCCAAAATCTTCCCCCAGTTTCCCCAAACCTATTCCCCACGGAATATCTGTGCCCTACTGGGCTTCCCTTGATGTCACAGTCCGTTGTTCGATTTTCTTCTTCAGCACGTACGTACCAACAGTACATCCCAGGTCGAAGGCACCTGGAATGAGACCACGTCGCAAATCGCCGGCGGTAGGAATCTCCTTCCCCATTTGCCGCTTGGCTATCTCATCACGTTTGCCTCACAGACTCCCCTGAACAAATGCCACCTTCGAATGCCTCCTCCACCAGCCCGACTCCGACTCCCGCCCATACCACTCCTTCATCAACGCCTACCCACCGTTCCTCGTCGAACACGGGTGCCATCGCAGGGGGTGTCGTCGGTGGCGTTGCAGCAATCGCCGTTGCCGGTCTCGCAATCTTCTTCTGGCTGCGAAGAAAGCGCCCTCAGGCCCCGTGAAATGAGATACCTGCCATTACGTGGTCACCGGACCGGCCTGGACGGGCGGAGAACGATGGGTCACGGTGTGGGCTGGGGAAGGGGAATTCTCGCCTGGCAAAAGATTAAAGGTGATCTATAAGGAGCTGGGGATAATTGGCCTACACATGTTTGGAGGCAGTATGGCTATCATAGCAGGCATCTGTATGTTTTCTCCTGCGTGAATTTCTCGTACCCTGGTTAGGAAGAAGTTGAGATATATACACTATAAGGCGACTTTGCCACCCAACATTCGTTTGATGAAGCCACACGCAAGAGTATTTGCACCCCACGGTGGAGAGGGCCCAGGGTTACCCCAACCCCAACAGATCCGCTAGATGTACTACTTGTCCCATGGTTTCCTCATTATATGACCTCTGTCCCCCTTGCGGCATTGGGGAGCATTCGCTATAGTATGAAAGAATATGTAATAGCGGCTTCGTCTCGTACCAAGACGGCCATTGGGTGTGTGGGGAGTAGTGATATGAATGCCGGGGCTGTTCCGACGGGCGCCTCTGCTTGAGGCGGGAAAGCAGCGATAGGGTTGTGGCCCAGTGAGTTCGAGGAGAGAAAGATTAAGATAACGGAAAGAGGGGGAAGACACTAGTATCGGAACTGCGGTGACGAGGGCACGCAGCGGAGCACTACGAGCACGAGGCAAGAATGGGTTGAGCCGAGGCGAGGACAAAGAGTGAGCGCATGAGGAAGACGGCCTAGATGGCACACGCGGGGGCGTTTCGACTTTCGAGAACAACGGATGGATTGCCAGTGTGCTGTGCACTGGCCTTAAGTACATAACGGACAGAGTCCTATCAGGAGCGCCATCAGGCGACTCCTGCGATCGCGCGGACAATAAGAGACGAATGAATGAGGCGTAACCAGCAAAAGTGAGCACGAAGCCATTGCTAGACACGCCGTACAAAGGTGAAGCCAGAGGTAAACATAAACATACATGGGCCCCTCGGCCCGCGGACAGATCAGGCGAGGACGCAGTCGCGCTTGATCTAATCTGTACCAAGGTATAACGCTGCGGCAGCGCTCAGGCTGGTGATGCGCACATGGCGCTGCCCGTCAGCAGGTAGACAAAAGGGATGAAACCTAAGTAAAAGGTCAAAGGTCAATGTATCAAAGAAACGAAATATAAGTATCGGTCATGTATCCATGAGCCTGAGCATGCATTATTGCACTCTCGACCACCATATCACGCGCGGCCACGCCCCGGCCATTGCCCGTGTCCAACCCCCACTGCACGAGCTCAGCCCGGGTGCACATCCAGTGCCCCCCACTGGCAGATGCCGACGCCTTCCCACTTCCACCAGATTCCGCTAGACACAGCTGCTGAGACAAGGGCGAGCCGGCCACGTCCATGAGCAAGTTGCTAGAGAGCTCCTGGGACAAATCAGAGACAGACGTCTCAACGAGAAGTTCACACGTGACGGAGGGGTGGCTCAGTTCGGCGTCGACAGACTAGATGAAGAGAGGTGGCTCGGAAGGGTTCACGCAGAAAGCAGGAAGACAGGGAATCGCTCCAGAAGAGGGCTGGCATTCTAGGAGGCCTTTCGGGAGGTTTATATACAGTGCGCGCGTCTCTGATCGTTCATGACTCTGTTTTATCTATCTGTCCGGAGCAAGCAGTAAGCCTAGAAATGCAAAGCGATAGTGACAGCCGGAGGCCTTGCCCACGCGATGAGGGATGTCGGTCGTAACGAAGGGAGAGAGGTACAGAACGAGTGGTGTCTGTGATATACAGAGTTAGAACGAAAACAGATTAAGAGGAGTGTCAATAATGAGGTGGGGAGGACGTGTAGGCCGTGTAAAGTAATCGGGTCTTCAAATTGAGCAATTGAGACACGAAACAAAGGGGTAACAGGTCGAGGGGAGACTCATGAACTGGTGGTCCAAGTGAAGTGGGTCGAAATTCTTAAATTAAAGGATTAGCACATAAATGAAGCACGAAAGGGATTGTTAAGCAGGTGTACTCAGCACCGGCCGGGCTGAGAGCATTCTGGCGAGGAGGATATTTGCGCGCTGACGACTTCGTGGCGGGGGCAGTGCAAACAGACGAAAACAGTGGGTGTTATGGGCGCTCCGAAGTGCTTGTTCCGAGCGCAACGCCCACCTTACGTCAGTGAGGATTCTACGTTGTCTAACGGGGATCGACAGAGCCGGCTTAGATGGCTTGCTTAACATATCCTTGTGCAGTGCGCGAGGTGGGAGAGCTGTATCCGGTGGCTGCCAGTGCCCCGCGCTCTTGGGAGCCATATGAGTTGTGTGTACTGCGGCTTGGTGGAATAAGACGTCTTGATTAATTTGCCAAAATCGCAGTCTTACCTCTCGACCAGGTAATGAGTTGGAAGTCACCCCATTCTGCAACCTGTTGCTAGTGGGGAGTGATTGAAAACTACTAATGGTGCACTGATGAACCGCAAGACGGAGAGCACACCAAAGAGCCTAGTGGTAAGGACAAGAAGGGTGAGGATGAGGAAGAAGATAACTTGGACCACGATGGTATTCTTAGAGAGAGAGGATTGTGTACGATGCTGCTCTTAAAACGCCTGGATTGTGGCTCTATTTAGGCCACGCGACTCGGAGGGATTGAAGATGTACACGAGAATGACGCTGGTAATGATTGGAATGATAGATTTTCAATGAACATGATTGCGTTTGTTACATGGAAGATCTTTATGGCCAGCCATCCGGCATGATCATGCTCAATCTGTGGTGATCATAGACTAAGTTTATGGCGGAGTCTATACGGAGCAGTGTCACGTCGGCGCCACTGGCACTCACTCGGCCCGAGGGGGATCATCAGCCTGAGGTCAGTCACGGCGTTTATGGGATGATGATGCACGTCCTCCGATATCCGCTAGCCTCGAATCGGCTTGGGAACCTGTCAGTGAGCAGCCCAGTACAGTATCGTGGTGATCGAGAGGGTGACACTCGGTAGTGAAAGCAATGTGCATTGTGCCGAGTTATTTTTCTGCCAGAATACTCCAGTGAGAACAAGACTGCGAAATGACCTGAGGGTATCACGGCCACATTGGACCCTGCGTGTGAAAATTACTTCCTATTTATCGTAAATTGTCCCCGTGTTGACGGGCGCTGTATGTGGTTTGATCATTGGGCCCAGTGCCCTGACGCATCCGCGGAAACGGACTCTCCGTACGTGGTTAAAGGACTGCGGCACTGTCCTACCTCAGCCCTGACCTCAGTCCTGAAATATACAAGGGCGATCATTTGGCATATGGAGAATGTACAGTACAGTACATCACGAAAAGATAGGAAACCAGTTGACCATTATCCAGAGTCGGCTCTGGCTACCCACCGAAAACCTCGCCGCTGAAAACGCGACTAAAAGGGAAGAAAAAACAGGTAGATGCTATCCTGACAGATCCTGGGCTGGTACCACAGAAGTAGCGAGATCAGACAATGGGCAAGCCGTGATATTCCTGTGAGGGTGAAGTTTGCATGATGGCCACTGTATGTCCGCTGTACGGTGCGACAGGGACTTCTGTGTGTACCTGACCGGGGAATGTGGTTGGATCGTTCGGGTCCTGTACATAAGGAGGAGAAAAGGGAGGGTATTGAGAAACATACATGCATTGAGACGGAGGCATAGAAACACGCACGTAGGGCCCCGTACTAGTAGGTGAGGTGGGCGTCTGATGTACGGATGACGGCCCGTGTGTTCCGCCGTCTGATCCTGGCGGCCGGACTTCACCCATGAGGGGCTGGGGGGGGCCATCGATCACGAACGCGGCGGACGAGGCCTGTTGGCGCTTTCTTCGCAGCCAGAAGAAGATTGCGAGACCGGCAACAGCGATTGCTGCAACGCCACCGACGACACCCCCTGCGATGGCTCCCACCTTCGGCGAGGAACTCTGGGGATAGTACGTTGGCTCGGGATAGTATGTTGGCTCGGGATAGTACGTTGGCTCGGAGTACGTTGGCTTGGGGAAAGGTGTGAAATAACCGGTAGGGGTGGGAAACGTGCTGGTGCCATCGGGGAAGGCACCCGGTGGTATTACCATACCAGGAATTATTTCAGGGTAGCCTGGGAGGCAAACATGATGAGACGACCAAGCAATAAACGGGGAAGAAGATTCCTACCGCCAACGGCGAACGACTTGGTGTCATTCCAGTCGTCTTCGAGCTGGGATGTACTGTTGGTACGTACGTTCTGAAAAAGAAAATTGAGCAACAAACTGTGACATCAAGGAGAGTCCATTGGGGTACACGTGTTCCGTCGGGAATAGGGCCAGGGAAACTGGGGGATGTTTCTGAGTCAGGACTAGAGCAGGAAATCCTCTACCACAACAGCCAACTCACGATGGAGCAGGCATAGTCGTTGTGCAATTGAACGAATACTCAGACCAGCTAGCAGCAGATAAGCCAAGGGAGAATCGGCTCGACGACGTCATGGAACGTACGTAATCCACGGGTCTTGCTGGCAAGCGTCGCACGCACTTATAAGCGAATATACGACTGTGTTGCACTTGCACAAGTCCCCGTCGTCATCACCAGTAGGACCAGTGTACGAGGATCCCGGAGGGAGCGGCGGGATGAAAAATGCTGTGGGAAGTAAGGACGCGAGGTAGTACGAGAGAGATCACTCACAGCCGTCGGGACTGCATGTTGCCATCAAGTACGCTGCAACTTGACACGGATCTTGACCAAGAGAGTTAGATGTCTGGACCAAGAAAGCATTGACCTTTTTAAAAATTAGGCCTGCGAAAAGAAATCGCTTTGCCGCACCCATTGCAACGTCGGGCCGCAATCTATCAGTGGAGTATAGATTTGAGCGATCACAATGCCAGAAAGGAGCATCAAGGGTGCGAATATTGCGAGCCTTGACATTATGCGCGCCTAAGTGTGGGGGAGTTCAGTTGGGACAGGGGGAGGCCAGTTACGGGGCTGAGAAACATGTGGTCGATGACTTGTGAGTCTTTATGCCTCAGTTAGAGGTGTACAATTAGAGCTGTTTCGAAATAGTAGACATCCTCCCAAAAAAACACTTGTGGTGGTGTGGCTCAACGCCGCCGCCACAGGCAAACCAAACCGAGTGGCGAACGCCGAGTATGACTTGATGCTATAATGGGCTGGATCATCATACAGTAGCAGCGCCGATTTACCCCAATTTCATCATAGCCAGCGGATCGGGATGCCAAGCCGATGCTTTACCCAATTGAGGTATTTGTCATCATATCATATCGAGTTTTTTCATGGGATAGTGAGGACTCCCGTGCCGACACTGAGACTCAGGACACTCTGCGTCCATGCCTATAAATAGGTTATGATGGGTCTAGAACCCTAGGCTTAAACGAAGCAGGTGCCTGGGGACGGGAGAGGGTAACACCCAGGGACTGGGGCAGTTCCCCTAATCTGGCCTGATCGATCTACTAGTAACTCAGTCGGTTGGCTGAGGAATAATACCTCCATATACCTCCATCGACTGTTGAAGCAGGCCGCTGGGGGGTTGACCCCTAGTAGGACCCTTACAAGAGAAGTCCACAGGTTCTTTCCCCCAAAACGAGTCAGAACATTACTTCCTATTCATCGTAAATTGTTCCTGTGTTGACGGGCGCTGTATGTGGTTTGATCATTGGGTCCAGGGTCCTGACCACCTGCGGAAACGGACTCTCCGTAGGTGGTTAAAGGACTACGGCACTGTCCTACCTCAACCCTGACCTCAGTCCTGGAATATGCAGGGGTGATAAGTTGGCATATGGAGAATGTACGGTACAATACATCACGAAAAGGTAGGAAACCAATAATTGACCATTATCCAGAGTCAGCTCTAGCTACCCACCGAAAACCTCGCCGCTGAAAAAAAAACAGGTAGATGCTATCCTGCCAGGTCCTGGGCTAGTACAACAGAAGTAGCGAGATTAGACAATGGGCAAGCCGTGATATTCCTGTGAGGGTGATGTTTGCATGATGGCCACTGTGTGGCCACTGTACGGTGCGACAGGGACTGCTGTGTGTACCCGACCGGGGAATGTAGTTGGATCTTTCGGGTCCTGTAAATAAAGAGGAGAAAAGGGAGGATATTGAGAAACATACGCGCATTGAGATGGAGGCATAGAAACACGCACGTAGAGCTTCATAAGTGAGGGCGTCTCATATATGGATGACGGCCCGTGTGTTCCGTCGTCTGATCCTGGCGGCCGGACTTCACCCATGAAGGGCTGGGGGGGGCCATCGGCTACGAACGCGGCGGACGGGGCCTGCGGGCGCTTTCTTCGCAGCAAGAAGAAGACTGCGAGACCGGCAACGGCGATTGCTGCAACGCCACCGACGACCCCCCCTGCGATGGCCCCCGCGTTCGACGAGGGACTCTGGGTAGGTATTGGAAAATCAGGTGGGAAAGGATAGGTAGGGAAGGGAGGATTCGGATAAGACGGGCTGTTGGGTGGTATTATCATGCCAGGAGTTATTTCAGGGGAGTCTGGGAGGCAAACATGATGAGACGGTCAAGTGACGAATGGGGAGGGAGATTCCTACCGCCGACAACGAACGACGTGTCGTTATTCCAGATGTCTTCGAACTGGGATGTACTGTTGGTAGGTACATGCTGAAGAAGAAAATTGAGCAACAAACGGTGACATCAAGGAGAGCCCATTGGGGCACACGTGTTCCATAAGGAATAGGGTTAGGGAAACTGGGGGAAGTTTCTGGGTCAGGACGAGAGCAGGAAATCCTCTACCGCAACAGTCAACTCACGATGGAACAGGCATAATGTTTGTGCAGTTGGACGAATACTCCAACCAGCTGATAGCAGATAAGCCAAGGGAGAACTTGAATCGCCTCGAGGATATCATGGAACGTACTCAATCCACGGGTCTTGCTGGCAAGCGTCGCACGCACTTAAAAGCGAATATACGACGGTGTTGCACTTGCACAAGTCCCCGTCGTCTCCACCAGTAGGACCAGGGTACGAGTTTCCCGGCTCGAGCGGCGGCAAGGAAAATGCTGTGGAAGGTGAGGACGCGAGGTGGTACGAGGGAGATCACTCACACCCGTCGCTAGTACATGTTGCCATCAAGTACGCTGCGACTTGACACGGATCTTGACCAAGAGAGTTAGATGTCTGGATCAAGAAAGCATCGACCTTTTTAAAAACTAGGCCTGCGAAAAGAAATTACTTTGCCGCACCCATTGCAACGTTAGACCGCAATCTATCGGTGGAGTATGGATTTGAGCGACCACAATGCCAGAAAGGAGCATCAAGGGTGCGAGTATTGCGAGCCTTGACATTATGCGCGCCTAAGTGTGGGGGAGTTCAGTTGGGACAGGAGGAGGCCAGTTACGGGGCTGAGAAACATGTGGTCGATGACTTGTGAGTCTTTATGCCTCAGTTAGAGGTGTACAATTAGAGCTGTTTCGAAATAGTAGACATCTCCAAAAAAAACACATGTGGTGGTGTGGCTCAACGCCGCCGCCACTGGCAAACCAAACCGAGTGGCGAACGCCGAGTATGGCTTGATGCTATAATGGGCAGGATCATCGCTTGGCTAGCCCTTGGAACTGGGCCCTGCAGTGTTCATAGCACATACTCCACACAGTGTCATATCCACCATGCAGTAGCCAGCAGATTGCCAATTCAAGTTGCAACTTACACTTTACCCCAGATCGATGATTTACCCAATTTCATCATAGCCAGCGGATCGGGATGCCAAGCCGACGCTTTACCCAATTGAGGTATTTGTCATCATATCGGTTTTTTCCGAAATCTGGAATTCTTACGTAATTACGGAATGATCCGGGGCCACTTTCAGTCCAAAACCGTTGAGTTCAGGGCGAAATTCGCAAAATTCTGCCTTCGACAGAGGCGCTATTTAAGTCTCACACTGTAGCATCGGATCAGGCTGCCTCGTGTTCAAGTTGAGTCGACGATCACGACAGCTATCGCGCCAACACACCAAATGTAGGGGAAGGTGAACGTCTTAAAATAAAGCAAATGGAAGGGATGGCATCAACACCAGCACACCTGGGGCCACATGACTTAGCTTGGGATTGTTGGGACTGAAGTTGAGTTCGCCCATTTATGGGCCATGTCTTGTCAGATGATCAGTCGATGATCATACTTTCTGTACCGTAATCACACATTACTGTTATAGAACTGATAATATAAAACAGTTTTATGTATTTCCTGTACATACACATGACATGCGGAACCAACACGACAATATGATAATGTGAGCGCAACTACGCGATAGCATTGCGGGACCCGGAGGCCTGAGAAGAGATGACGCGAGAGTGCAGACCACGTCTGAGGATAATTAACATCACTGAGATTCCGACTGCGCTTCCCGGGATCACCCTTGTGAATTGTAGGTACCGTGTGCCCACCGTCTCTCGCTGGATCCGAACCGCTTCCAATTAGCTGGCGCCCGTTGCTGTTGAAAAGACTGGACCACGATCCGCGGGAAGACACAGACGACAAGGGAATTGACGCCAAATTGGCCATTGGAGAAGAGGCCGTCAACCAGGTGGGTGATTCCATGGCCATCACAGCACAGGTGAAACGTGAGATGTCCCGGGCCGTCATTACGTGGTTGCCGGACGGGCGAAGAACGATGGGTCACAGGGGCTAGGGAATTTTTTTTTTTGGAATCTGCATTTATAACATGCAACATGTATGTAATTACAAAGACGCGCGCGGGGTGGCGATGCACCCCGGTTAATCAGAGAGGGTTGTGGACTGTTATATACGTCTGGTGATGTGGAGGGAAAGAGCGTGTGTAATGTGTAGTTGTCGGGGCCTAGAAGGCCCAAAATTCTAGCCACGATTCTTCGGCGGCGGTTCACGCCGCCTTGGGCGTAGGCATGCTTGTGTTTCGGTAAGGAAGTCGCCTAAGGCGGCTCCTCCTTCCTTAGTGGTGGAGAGGGAGAGGTTGGCAGATAGGGGGTGGAGGGTGCGGCGCCGGGCGGCTGCGTACAAGGGGTATGAAGTGATAATGTGATGTGCCGTTTGCAGTGCTTCGCCGCATTGGCAGTGATGGGGGTCGTTGGATTGGGGTCGGTGGCGGGTGTTGTATTCGCCGGTGGAGGCGTGACCCGTAAGGAGTCGCGTTGAGACGATGGGCCGGGGGAGGTAAGTCAGACCTTGAATGAAGGGAGCTGGCTTACCGTCTGGAGGGGAGGCGAGCGCGAGGTACGTTGGTTGGCGCTTGGGGGCTTCCCGCCATTTGTCTTGCCATTGGGACATGGCTTCCTTGCGCGTTGAGGAGCGGAGGAAGGCT